>JAOXJP010073194.1:0-15229 GCA_025762735.1 Platanus orientalis
TATCTACTATTATTCCTACCCCATTTTTGTTATTAGCTTCTCCTGTGTACCAAATTTTAAAACCATCAATATCTTTATCCTTTTTTCCTTTCCATTTAGTCTCTTGTAGACAAGCAATATTAACTCTCATTTTCATAGTGTTCACTAACTCTATACTCTTACCTGTTAAGGTTCCAATGTTCCAAGTTGCTAAACGAATTCTATTCTGTTGAACTAACTTCTTTACCTACACTCGTCCTTGGTGTGGGAACCCTTGCATATTTTTCATTGCATCCGAGTGCCGATACAACGCCCCTTGTCAATTTTTCACCACATTCGGGGGATGAAGTGCCCCTCGCCAATTTTTCGCCACATCCAAGGAATGAGGCGCGTCACTTAAAAGGTACGCCATAAAATTAAAATAAACATATCAATATGTTCAAAATATGATTTCTGAAATTTTTTCTTATTTTTTGGTATTTTTTCGAAATTTTTTACTTATTAAATCAACAACAACAAACAACCTTATCCCAACTATTTGGAGTTTTTAATTATTAAATAAATACATAAAATATTTTATTTTCAAAAATCTACCAAATTGACATATTATGTGCACATAGAAAATAATTAAACCAAACAATGCTCATTTCATATAATTTTTTGAATTTTCTTTAATTTTTTGAAAAATAAATAAATAAATATTTTTTTCCAAAAACTATTTTTTTTCCATGAATGTGTAGATCTATCACAAATGTATAACATATAAAAAACATATAAGGATTAAAGAAGAAATAAAGAGATTATCGAAGTTTTTTATGAGATTTGGGGTTTCGGGTTCGATTATTTGATCCGGCTCAAGTCAAATTTTTCAATTGAAATGGACTCAAGTGGAGTCCTAGATTTTACTTGAGGAAGCTAAATGTACCAAAAACAGCAAAAAAATGGATTTTTGAGAGATTTTTTAAGGTTGCTATATGGGTGGGGGTTTCCATTGCGAAACAAGATGCACCCGTCTCGCGAGACACGTGTGAGAGCCATCATTTTAAGCCAAAAAATGCATCCGTCTCGTGATACACATGTGAGACGTCTCGCGAGACGGTGTAATTTTGCTGAGATTTCGAGGTATATGCCTCTTTTATGCTGTGACTCTGCGATACTGAGACGTCTCGCGTAAGATTTTGAACCATGTGTAAAACATAGTGGCATGGTTGACACTTCAGTTACATAGCCAAAACTTAATAAAAAGATAGAAAAACCATGAGACATGGAATCAAATAAAAAATGAGAAAACAAGGATGTGAAAACAGCTTGTTAAAATAAGATCTTCTAGAATCTCAATTGTTCCATTATAAACACTTTTGGAAAACCCAGCAAGTTTCTATAACCATTTTACCATTTTATTTAAAAACATTAACAATCTACAAATACTAAACAAAGAAGAGCCACCAACAATATGAGAACAAAGAGAAAAAACTATATATACATACATATATATATATATATATATATATCAACAACAGTATTTTACCACCTCAGTGCTCTAAACATAGATGTGACAATTAATTATGCAACTTGAAAAAAGAAAAAAAAAAAGTTCTCACCATATGAAAAGTAGCAGAGGCCAAGAAAAAATCACTGCATTTTGCAGAAGTCAAAGAATTTGAAAGGCTGCAAAAGACTTACAGGATATGCATTCCAGTTGGGAACTTGTACTACACCCTGGGGAACAATAAATTGAGCATAACTTGAAGGACCTTGCCAACGTGGGCTTGGAATAAAAGAGGCCCTTGACAAGGACCAGTTTGTCATTCCTCCTGGATAAGACTGTGGACCAGGAGTTGTTGGGGAATGTACAGGAGGATAAACAGGAGAGCCACGCAATGAAACCATCGTACTAGACAGTTGTGGATGGTGGAATTTACAAGTGTTACCAAACTTACATTGTCCGGTTCTTAAATAATAAGCACACTCCTTCTCATTCTGCAGAGAAGAAAATGAAATCAAGAAACAAAATCCATCCTACCAAAATGATTTACATATGGCAGAAAAAAAAAAAAAGAACAGAAATGGAAAGAAACAAGCAGACTGGGACATCAATCTAATATGCAGAGAAAATGACAAACAGTTGTATGAAACCAGACTGCAAAATTGCAGAAATATATGCATTCACAATGAACGGTAAGCACAAACCGGGCGGAGTGGATAGCCTAATGTATTTAATGGAACTCTTCCAGCAATCCCAGCCTTGTCTCTCGGATGATGAAATTTGCATGTGGCTCCGAACTTGCATGCTCCTGTCTTCAAATAGTACTGGTAAACAATTCAAAACAAGATGTTAACTCTTCAAACCCAACAGAGAAAAAACATACAAGAGGCTCCAACATTTACATGAACAGGGCAAATAAAATTTGATAAGTCCATTTCTACAGGCCCTAAACCATCCTATTGGATGTAGAACACACAAAATGTAAGTTCAATGTAAATGAACTACATGCTTCAAATGATCCTCAAAAAGTGGTCATTTTCTGTCCTTAACCATCATATTTCTTAAAATCCAGAAACATAATTTTCTGTTAAGTTTTAAACAAAACAGACACAAGTAACACAAACAAGCCTGTTCTATATAGGTTAGCTATACTAGTTATAACACCCTTGTTAACAAGTGCAGCAGTGGTATGACCATCCCTCAATTTAATTAACAAAACAGAAGAAAAGGTTTCCAACCTTACAAGTAGAAATTCTCGATTGGTTTGCTTGGTACAAGTTTAGTCCAACACGTATTAGATTTATATAAGAGGAAGAACTACCATATCCATTAGTAGACCTTAATGAGTTAAACAAGCTCATGATGGAGCATAGGTTGAAGCTGGAGAGTAGTAGGACCAACTACCAAGGTGGTGCTATTCCAAGAACCAACCTGCTTAGCCAACCAGACACATTTTGATTTGTCTCATTCTTTCAGGGACAGTAATAGGATTAGTGCTGATACTTTTTATCAGAATCAAGTTTCAAAAATTCAAGTAGGATGGATATTTTGCCTAATGAGTGAAGAAAATTTTAGGGAGATTTCACTCAATTGTTTCAAGATAATGGATAATCACTCAAAATAACGAAAACATCAGAAAACATGAAATATTTCATGAAATTTTAGAATATGTAAACAAGTATGATCACATACTAGAGACTTAAATAACAACAAAAGAATATTAGTGTAACAATTAAGAGAGGAATAGGAACTAGCATAGGAACTGAGATGAAGATATGGTTCATTATCACATGAAATGATGTTTTATTATTATTATATTTTTCATGAAAGACTCGTGCATAAAGCCACATAAACATGATAAACCAAGAAACAACTCTTGTATCATGTTCTCTCCCTTAATATCACTTAAAGTCCAAAGCTGGCCCATCCCTATCACAAACATAGTGGCCATAGAATTGCTGCTATACCTATCAATGGTAATGGGGCCAAAGTCATCATGTTATGGGATATGACCACTTCCTCACAAATCAAATTCCCACCTTTCTTTCAAGGTTCAAGATTTAACAGAAATTAGGAAAATAAAGACCAATAATAAAATCTGCCTTTCAGTCTTATGCTTTCCATGAAGTGAGTCCATTTCAAAAAAATGTTCATGAGATCTCCAAGAAAAATATAATTATTGTGAAGATTTGCATCAAGATATTATCAATTGTTTAGTATTTTCAGCATATATTACCCATTTTTACCGAAATTAGGAAATTCTTTGCACCCTCAAAAAGTATGAAAATTTTTGGTAAAGTTTTGGAAATTTTAAACAATGATAGCAATCATGGATCAATGTAAATCAAACTTCTTCACGGAACTTCCCCGCTGTGCCAAAAATCTCTTTAAAATGATACCTAAAGTATTTATCAATTTATCTATTTATGTTTAGTTTATGTTTGTATTTGTGTTCTTTCTTCAAATGCTATAACCAGGCAATTTGTACGGAGATAGTAATTAAAAATCACATAAACCAACATCATTCCAAATGAGAAACCACTACAAGAAATGCAGGGATTAAGAAACCTATTATGTATTTAATTCAAGCATGGCAGGAATCCAGCTCAAGCCCAGCCCATCACCAGCCCTAGTTAAACCTAAAGCATCTCTACGGCTAACTTATCTCATCTGTGGGCTGTGATCTTTCCCCATTTTACTAGGATGAAACATGGCAGTACCATATGTCAGCCTAGCAACCACTCTTCTCGACTCTGACCTATTAATAGAAGCATAATAGTTTAATCCTAATTCGATTCGTAGCGCTACATAATCAGAACCTTATGTGGCCTACAATTTGAAACCAACCATCATAGATTTGACCCACAACCATGACTGATCGCAGCTCCATCATAATTGTATATTATGCTCTACTAATCCCCTACATTAGATGAGGTTTGGTTCTTCTTCCACTGTAGTTTACTTTGTGACCGTCCATTTGTTTGTGCCTGTCAAAGGAATTGTTGAGGCTCAATTAAAGGTTCTTCTGGAACCCAGATCTTTCCCAGGATTTTAGAAACTCTAATTTGTGAATACCATGGTACCCATCAATGCACAATACAACCACAAAACTCATTTAGGCGTGCAATCAAATCACATAACACTGCATGCCTGAACACCACACAGACCAAACTATTCTATTTTATTGTCATATAGACACATGGGATCGAAGTAGATTCAAAATGTCTGCTCACCTCAATTAGAGCCTTAAGTTGATATAAAACTTTGGAAACTTTTGATGGACCCATGACATCATATTTGTTCACACCCACACCACTTGGAAAAATTAGTTGGATGATTTATTATATATTGAAGACATCAATCCAATGATGTATTTTTTTGTATTGATGCCCAGCTTCTTACATTCTGATATTAAATGCACCATATAGCCAATTCCTTTATGCTCTTCACTTTCATGAACAATGTATGAAACTACATAAACCATTGGACCATAAACGCTGTCATTTACAAGAGTTGGGGTCCTCTAGGTATTTAGGATTTATAGATCCTAGGTTTATGCCTATTTTCAGCCAATGTAAGCACAACCTCTCCCAGTCTCCTGATTGTTTACCATGCAAACTGTAATAATGGACTCTTTCCCCATTCCTTAACTGTTTACCACACATACTGGCTTATAGACTCTCCAAATTCCCTGATCATCTCTCTCTCTCTCTCTCTCTCTCTCTCTCTCTCTCTCTCTCTCTCTTTCTCTCTCACAGACACACAAATTCAATAATATGTATATTTCAGAAAACCACAAGCTTTTCAAATTAAAAGAATACTAGAGGACATCTGATTTTAGCTATAAATCTATTCAGATTAAAGAAATACTAGTGCTAGAAGGTCCACAAGCACAACCCTACGTCCCTACCTACTATGATTAAAGCTGTTGTAGTTGCAACCAAAGATCACTAACGAATTAAGGTCTCATACATAGATTGACAATAATAGTAACTAAAAAAGATCCTTTGCCGTATTTTCTCAAGTCTTGGACTTTCTGGTGTAAATCAACTTAGTCTAAATTCCTTTGTGTTTACACAGATATAGAGAATGGTCCGATAAACAGCTTGTACTGAGTTCCTTGAATGTCCCATTAGCAATAAAGAATTGACATTCTACATAATACAGATAAAAACAAATTTTACTAATTAATGTGAAAACAGGGCTTCATGCATGCCCCTTTAACTCATTCAGGGAATAAGTAATGTAGATTGCATTTAGAAGTACTGTATACAGCACGTCATCCCCTAGTAAAATAGCAACTACAAAATCAAGTTTTGTGTACACTGTCAAACTAAGAAGTATGTTGAACAATTCAAAGTCACATTCGAATTTGCACAATATTGGCATCAGGACTACCATATCACCAAGATATATGACTTAATCAAAAGATCAAAAGGAATAATAGATTTATACAAAAGGTGTGATGATTGTTTTGGAAGATTTCATAAGGGCTCAGAGAAGCATAGAAGTTCTAATGCAATTTTTTTTTTTTTTTTGATTATTTCTAATGCAACCATTATTGCCCTTTTTTCCAAAGAAACAAGGAGCATAAGTGCAGAAGGATTGCAGACCTATTAGTCATGTTAGTAATGTGCAAAAGTTACTGGTGAAGACTTCAGTGAGGCATCTAGAATGGGTGATGTCGAGCTTCATATCTCCCTCCAAATGTGTTTTGATTCAAGGCAAATCCCAGACGGGTCCTTGATTGCTAATGAGTGCATTGAGTCAAGAAGAAGATTTAGAGGTAATGGTGTGGTTTGTCAAATTAATATGAAAAAAGTATATGACCATGTCAACTAGAAATTCTTAGACAACATTTTGCATTGATCGGAATTTATTGCTAAATGGAGGCCTTGGATTTGGATGTGCATCATATGCCCTCTTTCTCAGTGCTTGTGAACGGATCCTTGTGGGTTCCTTTCAGGCTTTCACAGCAGAAGGGGCTTAAAGGAAAGAAGATCCCCTATCCCATACCTTTTTGAAGCCTGAGTATGTTAGTGGAAAGGGCCATAAATAGGGATCTTCTAGAAGACTTGGCAGTGAGTAGAAGAGGTTTTGCTTTGAAGCTTCTCCAATTTGCAGATGATTCCCCTTTTTTTCTGTAAAGCAGTGGAGGGTGAGATAAAAATCCTTGGATGCATTCTGCTCCTCTTTGAGGCAGTCTTGGACAGGAAGATTAACTTGCTGAAAAGTAAGAGTGGGGGAAGATGATAATGTGGAATGTTTGGCTGATACCCTTGGTTGCAGTATGGGTCAGATTCCTTCATATCTTGGCCTTCCACTGTAGGCTCACTATGACTCAAAATCCATATGAGACTCAGTCATTAAGAGGATGTAGAAGAGGCTTTTTAGTTGGACGAGCATGTGCTTTTCGAAAGGGGGTGATTATGAGTGTTCTTTCTAGCCTTCCGATACATTATTTATCTCTTTAATGCTGCAAAGGGATTTCCTGTGGAGAATTGACTCTAGGGAGGCTATCCCGGCCTTGATGAGTATTTTATCAATTAGTAAAGAGATTCTATTGAAAAAAAAAAGGAAACAAGGTCCCCGAAAAACTATACAAGCCTTTCATACAAAAAGGAAAGGAGAATTCACAAGAAAACAAAATAACTCATTCCCAATCCCAGAATCAGTAGTCTTTGACAATTACAGGCTTTGATGAGTATTGTGGAGAATAAAAAGACTACAGTCCAAGAGTGTGCCAAGCAAAGGGATGTTCTGTGCTCTTGGTGCCCCAGATTTAAAAGAATCTTCAATGGACTTGGGAGATAAAGGGAGTGGAAATCTCCTAGCATGTCAAATTTCAGTGCAAGGGAGGATAACAGAGTATGGTCAAGAAGTCCCAAGCAGCTCTTCTCAGTCAAATCCATCTACTATACCATGGCACCCATTGAAGCTCGCCAGTGCTTAACTATACTTTCTGTGGAAATCCCATGGTCCAAGTAGCCTTTTTTCTTGTGGTTTGCAATCCAAGACAAGACCCCAACAGTGGATTGATCACCTAGTGTTAGGACACCATATTCCAAAATCCAAATTGATGTTTGTGCCGAAGAGAGGAAACAATAAACCATTTTCATTAACTGTTCCTCAACGTTACCTTAAAAGGTTCAAAATGGCATGGGTGATGCCTCTGATGCAGAACGAGAAATATTGCAACTTTTCATTAATTGTTCCTCAATGTCATCTTAAATGGTTCAAAATGGCATGGGTGATGCCTCTGATGCAAAACAAAAAAATATTTTAAGGCAATAATTTTTAGTTTCATCAGTTTGAGGTTAATCTTGGTTAGTTTATTGTCAAAGGGCTTGGGGGTTCTAATTTTATTCCCAAGCAGAATAGGTTTTATTAATTTTTCAAAAAGTGAAAGATCTATTTCTAGTCACTTTTTTTAGACCTCATTTGGGAAGTCAAACTTATCCGTTTGGCTCAAGTTTGGTGTCATTTCAAAAATCTGGTTTTCGAAGGACTTAAGGTGGGGGGATACTACTTTTGACTTAGCTTACCCCCACGTTTATCATATTGACTTGTACAAAGGAGCTAAGGTGGCTGAGGTCCTCTCACAAGGGACATGTGAGCCAGACTAGACTCTCCCCTTTTCTCAGGATCCTCATAAGTGGGAGATCCCCATTGTGGGAAATCTCATGGAAGATCTCCGTTTGGCTTTTGTGGACTATGAAGAGGGGGATACCTGCATTTGGTCCCCTTCGTCGGATGGTGTTTTTTCCTCTAAATTTTTCTTTTCAATTTTGACTGATGACCCCCTACCCCCCCCCCCTCCGATATCTCAAGCCCAATATCCAATATCTGGAATTCAGCAGTGCCTCCAAGGGTTAAGGCGTTCTCTTGGATATCCTTCTTAGGGAGACAATATACTATGGAGGTGTTACAAAGAAGGCGGCCATTCATGTATATATCCCCTTCAATGTGTCCCCTTTGTATGATGGATGCAGAATCAAGGAACCACATATTTATTCATTGTACCTACTTTACCAAAGTTTGGAATTTCTTCAAACAGGCGCTTTCTCTTCACTTTGTAATGCCGAAGTCAGTTGAGGGCCTTTTCTACCAATGGGGAAGAGAGTTGAAAGGAGTTCGGGGTAAAATGTTTCTCAAAGTCATTCTTCCAGGTGTGGTGTGGCCATGTGGGGGATTTGGAAGGAGATATAGAGGAGTCTCTGAAGATAAAGCCAGAAGTATGTGGGCAGTCATTGATTCTATTGTTTGTGAGATTAGCTCGTGGGTTCTTGTGAAGGAGTTCAATAATTGAAATATGAATGATATGGCTCAGGATTGGGTGTCTTGCATTTCAGACTACAATGGGGCCAAACATGCTCCCTCTCTTGATTGGATTCCTCTGGTTCTTAGGAAACGTAAAGTGAACTTTGATGGAGCTTCGTTTGGAAATTCGGGGCCCGTGGCTGATGGGTGTGTTATGGAGGACTCACAAGGTCACATCATTGGGACCAACGGTGGGCCATTAGGGAATAGTGATGCTATTCATGCGGAGACTATGGGATTGTTGGAAGGATTGAGGTTAGTGAAAAAGCAAGGGGGTTAGAAAGTGTATTATGGAAGGGACTCCTTGACAGTTATTGTTGGTAAACATAACATCATCAATTGACAACCCAAGCAGGTGACTTTTTCCCCTACACACTGCTCAGCCCAAACCCCCCCTCCTATTAACTACCTGAGCAGGTAGAAACTACTGCTCACTGCTCTCTCCTCCCTCCCTCCAGGGAATGGACCCTGGGTCTTCCCTAAGGAAGACTTACGGCTCCTTGATAGTTGTCACTTGGGGAAGGGGGGCAAATGCGGGTCATGGAGGCTGCACCATTACATTTATGAGATTAGGTCTCTTATAAACGAATTGGATGCCGATTTACATCATGTCCCTAGATCCCAAAACTCCTTAGAACGCCAAGTGGAGTGTAACATAGCCTCATATGTTTGTAGGGGATTATTTGTCTGTGTTGATGTAGTTTTGTTTTTGCTCTTCGATTTATCTTTTGCAGTTGTATGGCTGCTTTGCATGTTTGTCCTTTTTTGTTCTTTTTAATATATATTCTTTGTTATTCATAAAAATAAAAAATAAAAAAAACCAACAAGAAGAAATCCAAGAACTAAAGAATTTGATGTGATTTGAAGAAGTTATCGCCAAAATACTAGCAGGGTATCCCTTTTGACGAGATTAGCTATTTTAGAGTTTAATTTTTTTAGTAAGTCTAGTTAGAGTGAGATTTGGAAAGCTTGAAACATAGAAGCTATATACATACTTTGTAACTCAAATTTCTATTATCAAATTGATTATTGATGATTGAATGAAATTTCAAGGCCTACAGTTGCATTGTTCTCTGGTGTGACTCCAGAAATTTTTAAGGTGTGATGCTTTCAACCCTGGTGTGACTCCTAGATTCAACTAGTGTAATTCTAGTTGCTATCTTCTCTTTCTCTATTCATTATTTTTTGTTATTTTCTTCTTATTGTAGTTTTATCTATTGATGTAACAAATCAAAGCCTTGGTCATGATAAATCTCTGGCAATGGATTTCTAGAAACATTTATAGCCGGAGATATGTTGTTTGTGGATACTCTTACAGTTTGTCACATGTTGGGGAATCTAGAGCAAACGCAATGCTAGGATCTTCAAAGATAAATAGAGGAGCAGTCTAAAGTGGAGGAGAAATTTGTTTTATTGGTCCTCTCAACTGGATGTTTTCATAGGAATCCATTTCCAAGATTTCATGTATAATTGAGACAATACGGTGTTCACTTTTGTATTTTACATACAAGCCTTAACTTTTTTCCTTTTTTTGAATAAATTGCTTTTATTTGTTAAAAAAAAAAAGGAAAATAGATTTATACAATTTAATAGTTCCAAACACACCTACATGCAACAAGATGTGATTAAGAGAACGCCATATCATGGGACTCACATTAGTGTGTAATAATGATGATGGAACTACATTTGAAGAAAAGAATACAAACTCATGGATGAGTGCAGGGAAATAAATCACCAATTCCTATAGAACAGTGATGCATTTAGCTAAACCGCAAGAAATCAAAAAAAGAAAATGTTAGTGAAAACTTGCTGCAAAAATAAATCAGAGAACCAACATGGGATTCCATCTTCCATTTGTGACTCTTTTACATGTTATTCATGCCTAAATTTAGGTGGATGTAGTTCTCCAAATAAGAAACTTTTTCAGAATTATGTAACCTAGGCACGGGATGTGTGTAGGTATGACTTACCTATGGTAACATCGGTTTTGTCTAAATAGAATTGTCAGCATGCGTATGATACGTGAATAGGAAATGGTGTTTAACATTGCCAAATTTCACAAAATGGGGTGTCCTTGTTGCGTTTCAGTATCTCCTGAAGTAAAAGAAAAAGAAAAAAGAAAAAAAAAATTGTAGAGAATTTAATGTGGCATTCATGTCACAATGTTCAGCAATTTGAGAATAACATTATTTGAAGCATTAATTCAATAGCAGGCATTTTATCAACGATTCTAAAAGTTCAATAATCGACAAAGTAACCGCAATCTTTTTTCTTTTGAAGGGGGAAACGATATAAAATCATAATAATAATAATAATAATAATGAGATGTCAATACTCCATGCCAAAATATAACTTTAAGATGCACTTATGCAAAGCTAATATGAATCCTGCTTGAAGAAAAAGTCAAGGGTAAATGGATACCTGACATTCAGGCTGCCCTATTCTTTCAGGGTATCCTCCTTTAAGCCTTGCAGCAGCAACAGCCTGGAATTTAACAGGACATGATATGATACATAAATTTCAATATAACTATATGTCATGTAAGTGAAACTGAAAAAACCATAAGATCTAAAGCTACAGTGAATCAAAGTCAGCTGGCATAAGACTTTACCTGACCATTTAAACATGAATCCTATAAATCTGTTGTTTTGACCTTACACTAGGGCATCCCTAAAGCAAGTGCTGCATTATCACCCAATTGCAGTGAGAAATAAGCAAGGGTTAGTTAGGCACCTCTAGAAGTGACCTGCTGCATCAGTGCCCAAATATGATGAGAAATAAGCAAGGGTTCCCACATTATGGACGAGTGCAGGTAAGTAAAGACGCGTGTCCAAGACAGTATGACTCACCCAATAACTTGGAACATTGGAACTTGACAGGTAAAAGTATGGAATTGGTAGACACAATGAAAAGAAGAGTTAATATAGTTTTTCTACAAGAGACTACGTGAAAAGGAAAAAAGGCCAAGGAAATCAATGGGTATGAACTTTGGTAGATAAAAGTCAATAAAAGAAGTGAGCTATGAATATAACAAATATAGATTAAAGAATGAAATTGTAGTGTCATGAAAAAAGATGATAAGAAAATATCAAGTAAAATTTGTTTTAAGAAAGGAGAAATTTAACATAATTATTACCTATGCACCTAAAGTAGGATTAGATAGAACCACTAAGAATTTTGGGAAAACAAGGATAGATTAATTAAGGAATTCCTGCAAGAGAGTGGATATTCATAGAAGATTACTTAAATAGGTATATATAGAAAACCAATGGAAATAACGAGAGAGATCATAGAAGATAAGGATTCAAAGAAAGGAATGACACAGGTAAGAGATAATGAGAGAGATCATAGAAGATAAGGATTCAAAGAAAGGAATGACGCAGGTAATGCAATCCTAGAATTTGAAAATGATGTATGGTCTAGAAATAGAAGACATGTACTTCAACAAGAGAGAAAGTTGGTGAATTGTAAAAGTTGATCAAGGATGGCCAAATAGACTCTTTTCATACTAATAGGATAGAACATCAACATGTGACTGCAAGGTAATCCAAGGAGAAAGCCTAACCACACAACATACGTTTATGGTTTAAGACGTTTGTATTAAGAGATGAACAAGAAAAAACCTAGGAATTAATTGCTCAAGAAGACAAGAACTAGATGGTGTAACATAAAAGGAGAAATTTAGTGGTATTTAGGGATAAATTAATAAAGTAATGGAAGAAGAAATGTCATGTGGTATGAAATGGCTGACTGTATTAAAAGAATAGAGAGAGACGTCCTTGAAGAGTGTCAAGGGAAAAGGGCAATCATCTATATAAATTTAGTGATGGCATGAAGAAGTTCAAATAGTCATTAAAAAGCTAAGATCTCATGTTCCAATTCTTAGAAACAGACAGAACATGAAAATTTAATATTGCATAATAGAGAGAAAACTACAAAAGCAATAATCGGGGATAAATTTACACCATACGATTACCTTGGTCATAAGTTAGGAATGGTGAGACAAATGTATACAAACTTTGCCAGTATGAGGGAAAGAAAACATGGAAACCTAAAATATGTTAGACTTATTAAGGATCAGTCTTAGTGAAGGACAAGGAGATCAAAGAAAGAGAAGAAACCTTCAGGTTGATACGAAAGTATGCCAAATAGGTCCAACCCTGTTTTGGGGATCCAGCAATCGAAGGAAGGAGTTGTGACTTGTGAGATCTTAGCGCAGGGGGGAATGAAAGGAGAAATGAAATCAAGTAATTAGTTGTAGGCCTGGGTGAGGGAGAGGTTTTGGGGATGGATTCAAGGGGTAGAGAAGTGGGTGTGCTGGTGGTGAGAAATTTAAGAAAGGGAGGTTCAAGTGTAGCCAGTTTGGGGGAGGAAGAGGTACGAAGCGAGGAGGATGGAAATTTATTGGAAGCCTGAATAGATGAAAAAGAGGTATTTTGGGTCAACCATTGGAGATGTAAAAATCAATAGATGGGGGGTTACGTCTAAATCCTTAGTAGAGGAACTCATAGCACTTAGCAGAGGTCTCTACATGGGTGATGCAACAAATGGAGAATGTGAATCGGCTTTTGAGTGTTTCCTTCAAAGGCAATGGACCTGTTTGCAACTTCGGAGAAGAAAGGTCTATCAGAAAAGTAGTTTAAGGAGCAGGGGGTCTTAGAAAGGAGCATAAAGAAATCAAAAACCTGCACAATGGGATGAATTATGAGAAAATCAAGATTGGGAGAAGTTGGGAAAGAAATGAGGATTAGAATAAAGTATAAATGACAATCACAATTCTGTCATGGAATGTGAAGCATCAAATTCGTATCAAAACTCAGCCGATCCAATTTTTAACTGTGGACTAGGGCGAGTTTAGGGACGGCTGATCCCTCCCTAGGATCCGGGAAAGGATCCTACAAGGATCAGGCAATCCCCATTTTATGCACGAACACAGAATTTCATTCATAACCTTTTTTTCTTTTTCTTTTTCTTTTTCTTTTTCTTTTTCTTATTTTTAAACAATCAGCTATTTTAATCTTTTTTGTGAAAATCTACTGGTTTTGTTGATCAAGCCCTAGTAATCATGCGACTTTGACAGATCAAAGCACTTCTTGCTTTGATCAGCATGAATAGATGCTAGATCTATAAATTTCTTTAAAAAAAATGAATCATACATTTTTAACAAATCCGAAACTTTCTTGAAAATCCCAATTTTTTTCAAAATTATATAAAATGAATATTATCTAAAGATATGAAATAACAGACCTTAGATCAGTGGATTTATAACCAAACCCACTGATCTATGGTGCTACTTGATTTTTCCAATATATATATATATATATACATACCAAGAAATTAAAATATTAGTTATTTTTAACTGTATAACAATAAATTAGAAGATAGATTAATTACTTTGGTAACAAAAAAAAAATTTGATTTGTCATTACTTTTGTAATTTTACATAATTTTAAAATTAAAAAATAGAGAAAACTTATTCTTTAGTGATGTTGAATCATATGATAATCAAAACAAAATTGTGGGAGTTTGGATCCAAACACAAATACTTACATGCTTTTCTACAAGTTTTTAAATAATAAAATAAAATAAATATTCAAAAAATAAATAAATATGTAAATGCATATATTACATTGAATGTTAATGCCATTCCATTTACTTCCTAGTAGTAAGTATATTGTATTTTAAAAAATCTACAGTAATTATATTGAGAAAAATCAAAAATTATATCATATTATTATATTGCTTATACTTGCATACTCATGTATATAATCATATATTTGCATATGTCTATTTTTTTACCACTTTTTTCTTTTTTAGATTCTTTTCAAAATATATTAATTATTAATGTTAAGGAGGGCTGTCGGGGTGTGTGTCACCCACGAGAGGCATGGAAATCCCCCAGTTATCGGAGGCGGAGGAGATTGATCATAGTTGGTGATAAAGAAAATCTTAGCAAATTGAACATGAAAAAAGGCATACAACCATGTTAATTGAAAATATCTGGATTACATGTTAAATTAGCTAGAATTTAGTGTGAAATGACGAAAGCATAGTTACCAAAGCGAGAAGCAAAAACAGGATGCAATGCAAAAGCGAAAAGTGGGAAGCAAGACTCGATAAATCCTTGAGAAGCGAGAAGCAAAAAATGATAATAAAGTAAATAACTATAAATCATAATCAATAATTCCAACTACAATACAATAAAGTGAATAAACTTAAAGAAAGTACCAAAGAAAAAAAAAAACTAAAATCTATACAATATGCAAACCATTTTTTGCTAGTATGGCCAACCATACCTTAGATTTTACCATACAAAAAGATTTTTTATAGATAACTTACATCTTAGAGTCAGACTATAAAAGACCTTGTAAAAGAACCATCGGATTTGAATCTTTTTTATTGGATTGGAATAAAATAATATAAGCAATAAATCTGTCTCTTATA
>JAOXJP010073205.1:0-15229 GCA_025762735.1 Platanus orientalis
CACGTAGAAATTAGACCCTAGAGTTGAAATGGTTTAAATAGGTAACCACATATGTGGATGGACCGGGGTGCCTAACAACTTCCCCGGTTCATAACTGAATCACTTGCCCCGAACCTCTGAGTCGACTAGTTTAAAATGGAGTCAGGCATTTCAAAATAATTAAAAAAATAAAATTATTTTGTTTTCTAAACATAGATGTCCAGTCACATCTTAAAAATGGCTAGTGGTGACTCCAAGTCATCATGGATTAGGCCCATAACGAGTGGACAACTTTTCTAAGAGGCCCACCCATCGTACAAAAACCGAAGCCCACAGTGGGCCTTTGAAATTTTAACAAAGTCTCACCCATTTTATTCCATTTGAAGCCTCATGATGTCTTGGACACCATCCCGGACGGCAAATCCTAGACAGAACATCTTTTCCGTTCTGGTAATTATTGATGTACCCAGCCAATTCATTGGTTCATATCTATTGCAAATTGCAAATTTATGATTTTGGCCATTGTTTTTCTTAAAAGGAATTACCTATAGGGAGAGACATCATTGGCATCTCTGAATTAGATTATAAAGGGAGCAAATGTTCTACTCTCAATTTGTTTGCTCCCCCGCTCCCAGATAAGAAGGTTGGGGTGTATAGGGTTAACCATAAAAATAGTTTTCAAAAGAATCTTTTCCGTTTTTTAAAAAAACATCATGTGTTAGCCTTTGTGTTTGGGAGCATGGGGGAGCAGATAAATTGAGAGTAAAACATTTGCTCCCAATTAGGGGTGCAGGGGTGCCAATGAACCGAGCTTTGCCCAGCTTGGCTCAGGCTTGTTACGTGTCTGGCCTAGGTTCGTGATGAGCCTGAGTTGTCGAGTTCAAGCTCAGCTCAGGTTCGTGAAGGTAAGTACTGTAGGCTCGGTTCACTAAGAGAGAAAAAAGACCAAATATCCTAATGATCCATTAGCCTAATGTATTTATTTGAATATTGTTATTATTATTACTACTATATATAATTTATTGTAAAATTATTAACTAAACCAAACTCTTAATGAGCCAAGCTTTTGGCGAGCTAAGCTTAGAAAAGCTCGGCTCGAGCTCACTTAATAAACAAGCTTAAATCAAAACTCAGGCTCATCTCTTATCGAGCCAATCTCCAAGCTAGCTCGGCTCTTTGACAGCCCTCCTCCGTATAAAGGGTGCAATTGAGCAGAGTGGGTCGGATTGGGTCAAGGATCAACCCAAGCTGAACCCTTAACCGAACAGTCATCCCATAATCCCCGAGGTGCTCAACAGTCAACACCTGCCCAACCCAAGACTAATATACTCTATCCTAATCCAATCGGGTTGGGTTGGGTCGGATTTGCTCAGGCTTGGCATGCATAGTGTGTGCGCGCAAGTTTAGCTTGCTAAAGGATTTCTTGCAATGAATGAGATGATTTACAGCAGTTAAAACCAGAATTAACCAAGATAAAGAAAAAGCACTTTGGGACTTCATAGATATAGATCTATCTCTCTCACTCTCACTAATACAATAGTCTTCATTACTAGAGAATCTCCATGTGCTGGTCTATTTATGGAAAGTTGAAGAATCCAACAAGATCCAAAGAGAGGAAAAAGAAAAACAAAAGTAACTCTTATTTCCAATCACAACCATAATTAAGCATAACCTCCATGTTCATGGATTCTACCCATATAGAAAGCACCCATCTTGGAGTTGTCTCCATAGCCGACGACCCTTCCTTCATCCCCAAAACCCTTGGGAATTACTTGGCTCCCAAGCCCATAAAACCCACTGTCAAAACTTGGGAGGTTGACCTTACTTGCCATTGAACTTGTAGCTTTCTCAAGTCCATCAAAACCATAATTAATACTGCTTCCATTAGTCTCCTCAGTTGGAGACTGGTCTCCTTGTCTAGCCATGGAACTCTTCTCTCCTTCAATCTCTCTATACTTGTTAAGATAGAGCTTCAAAGGCTCAACATAGTTATCAAACCCAAGAGTTGTCATGGCCCATAAAAGATCATCACCATTGATGGTCTTTCTCTTTTCTCTTTGGCACTTATCCGAGGCTTCGCCTGTGATGAAGCTGATGAACTCGGAGACGCATTCTTGGACGGTATCCTTCGCTTCTTTCGATATCTTTGCGTTCGCGGGGAGTGATTTCTTCATGATTCGGCTAACGTTAGCAATGGGGAGGAAGCGGTCATGATCTTTAGAGGAGTCTGAAATGTTCACAGACATGTCTCCGGACTTAGAGTCTGATGGAGGGCTCCTAACTAGGCTTATTTTCTCTGTTCTTCCTGTCATGGAAGGGAGAGATTGTAGAAGGAGGAGGAGGAGCGGGAAAGATAAGGAAGGTTTGAGAAAGATGGAGGAATTGGAGAAGGTGGGTTGGGTTTTTATGCTAAGTGAAAGTGAGGATATAAAGAGCAGTGGGAAGACGGTTTGATGTCGACAGAAAAAAGAAATGAAAGAAACAAACACTTTAATTATATGACCGTTGCTAATGAATATTGTTTAAGAAATGTTGAATGTTAAAGGAGAAATGAAGATATGCAAGTCTTGAAATAATGAAATGATCAACATATTATCTCTCAAAATCAGAGTTTGAAGACTCATTGGCTCAGAGGTTAGCCTGAGCCAACTCGCTTTGCTTCTTGGCATATATGGCCTGCCAATTGATTTGGCCTAACACTAGGCAGTCAACTCTTGTGCCCAAGCTTTGAATTACACTAGACATGGCTTGCAACTCACTTTTTTGGTGTACTCAGTGCGAGGTGTGTGTGACCCTTGTAGATCCTTTGTTTTAATCACACAGCAAATATAACAGGTCACATGATCACTTGACTCGGCCAAGTTGATCCAACACAAGTGAGTTAATGACCGCCTTGCACTCGTTTTAAGAGTTGTTAAGCCAAAAATAGAAGGACTAGCGAGGCACTTGAGTTAAAAAGGCCTTTGGAATAAACTCGAACGGTTGAGCAATTGGTGTCGGTGCCGAGTCTAGGATTTTGTGCAAGACGAGTGAATACCTCCAATTCAAGACTAAACGTTTCTTACTTGAGGTCTAGAGAGTTAGAAGGGTATAACCATGTTCCTTACTTCAACAAAATGATATAATATGCAGATCCAGAACTGACTATTTGATAATGGTGAACCCAACAAATGGTAGGCTCCAACTATGGATCATCCAAGGAGGCCCAGCTTCTGTAGTGGTAGAACCCAACAAATGGTGGGGTCCAACTATGGGGCATTCATGGAAGCTAGCTTTGATACTGCTGGAATCCAACAAATGGTGGGCTCCAAGTATGGGTCATGCATGGAAGCTAGCTTCTTGCATGTTCCTGAGTACTGAATTCTAAAATAAGTAGTCCTTTAGATTGTTTTCCTTGATTTTTTAGGGTTTTAATTGATCTTAGGCTCTAATACTAGCTAGCCATTAGACAAGGTACCTTGAACGACCAAAAAGGAGGATAAAGGTGACATAAATGCATGCCTACTATCCTCTCCTTTCACTTGTTGGATCTCATCAAGATTCTCCCCATCACATCCATATAAAATTATAAGAATATCAAATCCATGTTTTCAAACTCATTCACAACTACATCTATAAGAAAACAAATTTAGGAGGAAGAAGAAGAATTAATGATCGCAAAACCTCAGCTAAACCTTTTAAATAAGGTTGTGACAAATGGATACTTTAGGAGCTACCTCACTTACATCAGAAGTGCATGTTTTAAATATTTAAATGTCATTACCTTGCAGTCCCTTTATTAAAATAGGTGCTAAAGTCTCAAGATTAATACACAAATATGGTATTTTTATATGGGCTTTCCTCCAATCATTAAGAAAAAACTGAAATTTTTAGAGATTAGGGTTTGACATACTTGAATCTTCTAGGTCAAACTTAGGGTTAGACAATATCTTTTGTTTGATTTTGCTTGAAGATACATATAAAATATGCTGTTCAGAACACTCATCAGAAAGGTAGAAAGTTTCGAATATAGATAATGGAATGCATCCAAGCAAAAAAAATTGTTCACTTGAGACAAGCTTAGATTCTAGCCTAGGGTCATTTTCACGTACGTGATATGATAGAATTACCCTTTCTCTCTTCCGTTCTCACCAAATTATCTGAAGCTTATAAATTAGAGAGAGAGAGAGAGAGAGAGAGAGAGAGAGAGAGAGAGATTTTAAAAAGATCTTGTGTACAACGTAGAAACTATGGAATTTTCTTTTTCCCCTTTTTCAACAATGTTCATGCCATTGTGACAGTTTAGTTGGTCATGGACAGGAATCTTATGTGTACCAGCTTAGCTAGCGGCCTCAAGGGTACCTTTGCGATTTGCCTGTTTGCCCAGAAAGTGCTAGAAAAGAATTTGTCAGAATTCGAGAGAAAATTGGATTTTTCTACCCTTTCAATAGGAACATATTAGAAAATGAATGAGAAAAAAATATAGTCTGCTCACTCTGCTCCCAAAATATCTTAGAAAAATAAATGATTTTCAGACAGACAAACATACTCTTCTTGGAAAATATTTCTAGAAAATTTTAGCTTTTTACATCAAACAGACACAGCAACATGTGTTGTTCTTTCATCACTTGCATGCTCACTCTTCTTTGTGATTTTGTTGAGGGGGCTTCACACTTTTAATTTTAGATTGCTCTCTCTCTCTCTCTCTCTCTCTCTCTCTCTCTCTCTCTCTCTCTCTCCAAAACAGCACAGTAGAACAAAAACACAGATTAGATGTACGCAACACAATAATTAACATAGTTCAGCAAGATTGTCTACATCTACAGGCAAAAACAATCAAAAACTTCTACTAAAATGGAGATTAAAAAGTTTATAAAACACACAATGACAAGTTGCTAAATTCAAAGGCAAACTCCTGCAAACTCTCTTTACAAAACATGTTCTTGCTTCTCTCACAATCTTTATCTTACCATGCCCAAATCCCATAATATAAACTTTATATATTAAACCAAGAAAACCTTAAAACGTTAAGGTGGCTTCAGAGTCCCAAATAACCAAACTTCTAAAGGACAGTTTATTAGGTGATGGGTTACACACAACTCGTCAATCACTTGAATTTAAGATATTTCTCAACAAATCTCCACATTATCTTGAATTCCATCAAACCAATTGAACGAAATTTCTTGATTATCTTTTCCACCAAACCCCAAAAGGTCCACAATCAGTTCTCTGTTACTGTTAAATTAATAGAGTCTAAGTCACCTTTGAACTCAATCACCAAACTTGGTTTTATCAACATATCTGTCAACTCATCAACACCAAATGCATCCGCAAGCATGTCTTCATAGCCGATATTGACTAAAGGCCTAACATTCAAGTGGGGCATATTTTCATACTACTAAACTTTTCAAATATGAATGGGGTCTAAAACAGCATCCTCAAGTCCCAACAAAATAGAAGTACCACACTCTCCACCTCCAACTAAACACCAAAATCTCCGTCTTCTATAATCTGCTTGTTTGAACGTAACAAAAAAAAAATCACAAAAAATAACACCTCCGTATTGGTTTTCATGAATACAATGCTCACAAACCTCACTATTCTCACCATAAATCAAACCACCATAGTTGCTCAAATCTACTAAACCTCTTACAAAAATGTGATCCATTCTCCTGTATCAGGATAGAGTATACCTAAATATAGTGTAGAAAATATAATTGTCCATCTTGGATGGTATTCCTAAACAACATATAAGTATTCCCAATCTTTTTTTTACGTTGAATTTTTCAACCTCAAACCTTGTATCCGCCATCGCAAAATCTCAAAACAATAAAACCCTCAAACCATAGCTTTAACATGACTCTAACACCAGTTTGTTGTGACAAACAGTGTTGTCTATTTTTTGTTCCGCTGTGCTGTTTTGTCACAACACTATCCATATCACTTAAAGGTCCATTTTCAATTTTGAAAGAGGTTTATGATCGATTTACCAAAAAGAAAAAAGAGTTTTATGATCTCAGTTTTATTCATTTCCGGTTGGACTCTGGAGACATCACACCGGCACCAATCCAGCATGCACTGATTTAATATCGGCGTCCATAGTTGGGAAACTATCACAAGAAATTCAGGGACAGAATTCTTGAGCCGACCCACTACATTTCATGGGTTCGGATTAAGATAACTCATCACCTACAATAGTGGGGTTGGGCTTTCGCCAATCAGAAGAGAACCCGACTCAGACCAATTTTTTACCAAAGTATTCTACTTTTTGTTTTTTATTTTTTATTTTTTTTGTCGAGGGGTGGTGGGTGGGTGGTTATAGAAGAATTCTGCTAGCCTTCCTGAATCCTGCCCTTTTTCTTTGATTTAACCCAAAACGACCTGGCTGGTATCACCCCTGTTCATGGTCGGTTTTATTGGCAGAAACCTTCAAACCCAGGAAGCTGAACAAAATCTAGAGTAAAAACTGGGAGCAAATGTATGATATTTAGTGATGTTGAGACTATTATTTATTTAAGTTGATAAGACAATTCCTTGGTCAAATAATAACATTTTTGTGACTCATGAGAAGGATCTTCTTGTTTTTATATTTTGTGCCCAAGTAGTTAAACTGCCGGTTAGCATCTAAGCGTCTTTTGTTGAATCACTAGACGCTACCTTTTGCCAATGTGACAGAAAACAATTGATTATTGTATTATTTATGTTTTTTCTTTAATTATTCATGATTCATGTATCTGGCATTGAATAATGGGAAGGCTGAACTCTCTTTTTCTTCTAGGTAAGCTACCTATATTAGCTACTGGTTAAAATAATTTGAAACTTACATAGAGGAATGGTTATGTACAATGAAAACAATGACAACACCAATCACGAGTGAAATAGTGCAAATTGAAGTTGTGAAAAAGACAAATAAAAGACCAAAAAATGACTTGGACAGAAGTAGTGAGGAGAGACATGGGTGCCTACGATTTAACGGAGCATATGACCTTGAATAGAATGGTAGAATAGGATTCGTGTGGCCGGCAACAAGTAGTTGGGATAAGGCTTCGTTGAACTGAATTGAGCTCTATACAAGGAGTTGGCCCTTCTATGGTAACACCTCAAACACGATGTCATATGTTACCATGTTTAGCTACAAAATTGTGTTGGAGTATGATAATATTGCAAGTGGGGTAAAAGAACAATGATAAGATGCATAATTCTAGTTGTCTTTCATTACATATAAAGATTTATTTTTCAAGTTGATTAGTTATTTTATCGGGTACGATTGGTATAAGAAAGTCTTCTATAAGTGTACTTGTTGTAGTCGTACAACTTTGAAGGAAAGATTAATAGTGGGTTTTCCTTCTAATCCTAGAAGTGCTTATATTCTTATCTTACAAAAGATTCTTTTATAATTAATAATGAGAAGAGATTTTATTAGTCATTAGATAGTATTAGATACAAGAATTACAATGAAATATTTCATCTTAACCTTTTTGTGCAGACATTAAAATGTTATTACAACTTCCATTTGTTATTCATGTATTTTTTTTTTTGGGGGTATGTCATCAGCATCTTGAAGTGGGATTGGCTTGAACAAGTTAGAACCATGAACCCGAGCAGGCGACACCACTTTAACAGTGTGGTTTAAAAAAAAATCTTGTATTTAGATATATAAACCGTAGTTTTGAGAATCAGACTACCTACAAACAGGTAAAATGGATCATTTAGGTTCAACTAGATTCGACCGTCAATTTACATGATGTAACCACAGTTCACTTCAAACATAAATAAAATATAATAAAGGCCTAAAAAAGATAATGCATACTGCATTAGAAGGCTTACAACCAGGTTCCTTATTTTTAGATGACATCAAAAAAATATAATAAAGTAACAAAAATAAGATAATTCATGGAAAGTGGGATTGGAATTTGGAAATACATGTTTCTAGTTTTTTTTTCTTCTTCTTAAATTGTTAAAAAAAATGGTGGGTTTGATTAGAATTGATTCGTAAAAATACGGTTGATTTAAAAATAAAAAATATTTCTGTTTTTGTTAGTTATATGTAGTTTTTGGCAGAGTATGGTTTTAAGCTTCTATAGAACTGTTTAGGGCACCGTTTCAATCAAACAGGGTTGGACCATCCAGTCCTCTTTGGATTTCAAAACCAAGATACAAACTCTAACAATTTGCTTTTGTTTATTTATTTATTTATAAATAATGTAGATCTAAGGTGGGATAAAGGAAAAGGGTTGTGTTAGGTTGACTCGTGACTGGTTTAAAATCTGACTCAAACCAATTAATTTTGAATCTTGAAAAGTCATTATTTTGACCTTACAGTAGGGTGTTCCTTAGAAGCAACATGAGCATTATCATCAAAAAATGGTAGGTTAACTTGGGCGTCCTAGAGAACTGACACACTGCATTGGCATCATGATGTGGTAAGAAGCATGCGCAGATAAATATCTAGTTCAAGAGAGTAGGATCCACTTAGCAGTAGGGAAGAAAGAAACCTTGTCAACTAAGAGTGTAGAGGTGTGTACAATAAAATGAATGACAATTAATAAATCATGTCCACAAAAGATTAAGTGGAAAGAGAAAAAGCTAAGGAAATTGATAATTATAAATTTTGATACATAAAAGAAGACGGACAGTGAAAGATATGAGGTAGAAGTAGTAATTAAAGTGTTAAGATTTTAATCGTATGCGATATGTTAATATTAATTAAACAGGTTTTAAGAAAAGAGGTAATTAATTAACATAATTAGTGCATATACCTCAAGTAAAATTAGATAATAGCATTAAAAATCAATTTAAAAAATGAAACAAATGTTCTGTGATAAAAATGCCTATGTAGTGTATATGGTGAATTATAAACAGACATGTATTGTTTTGGGGGGCATATAGTAAAGGCAATGGAGGATACAAAAGACTTCATTGAGACTATAAATCTCAATAATAAAAAAAATTATGTGAGATGAAATCCTAAAATTTCTAAAGCTTATAATCTAACAATAGTAGACATAAACTTTAGTACTGAGAGAGAAAAATATTTTGTAATTTTTAAAAGTGAATCAAATGGGAGCTAACTAGAGTTGCAAGATTATTTGAAGAGAGATCCCAACCACACAGCAGACGTTAATGGTTTTATATGTCTGTGTTGAGAGTAGACCCTAAGTAGTTGGTATAAGACCATCTTTAGTGGATTTTAAATATATTTTATAACTAATAAATTATAGAAATTCCCTTAAAAATCATTTGTTAGTTAATACAAGACAAACTGTGGAATAATTTTTTTTTAATTTTTAATTTTTATTTTTTATTTTCTTTTATTATTTTTTTATTTCTTTGCGTAAACGGATCCAAGTTAGTTCCTCAAAGCATTGTTAGATACACGAATTAATTGCTTAAAAAACATTAATTATAATGGGTAAGTTTTAATTTCCAAGAACCTCTGTCCTTGTTCTTATTATTACACCAATCAAGATGTGACACACATTGTTGGAGATGGATAAGGAGTGTGATCAAATCTGCATATGGTAGCTAAATAGCTAAGCTAAAGGGTCTTAACCCTTGACATCAAAAGGGTTGTGTGGTTGCAACTAGGGTTGTCAATCGGGCCAGACTGAGGTCAGCCCAATCTTAATTGCATGGGCCCGAACTTAGTCTGATCCTGAATTTGGTCCGAGGTAGTCAACCCAAACTTAAATTTCCTTCTTAAATTTGGGCTGATAATGGGCCCATAATTATCCCTAAATACTTTTAAAATACGCCTAATTAGTTAAATTTGGGCTAATAATGGGTCCAAAATTGCCCTACATTTATTGGGTTATACTATACCAATTTTAGGCCGAGCCGAGTTGGGTTATATTTGATTACTACTTCAAGTTGGGCTAGGCCAAGTGCAGGCTCAAAGTGGTTCTACCTAAACTCAGCCTGAATAAAACTTCGAGCCTGAAAGCTAGGCTTGAAATCAGCCCTATTCAAAGTTAGCCTGGCCCAGCCCGTCAATTTTTAGGGCCAGACATGTTGGGCTTCAGCCAAACCATCTCAATTGACATCCTTAGCTGCAAC
Organism: Platanus orientalis; assembly: GCA_025762735.1. Taxonomy (NCBI): domain Eukaryota; kingdom Viridiplantae; phylum Streptophyta; class Magnoliopsida; order Proteales; family Platanaceae; genus Platanus; species Platanus orientalis. The sequence goes on from JAOXJP010073205.1 coordinate 10,015, forward strand.
ACTTAATCACATCACCACCACTATAGCAAAAACGGGTTGAGTTGGCCTTGCTGGCCAACTCCAACCCAAGTAAGACATTAAATCCGGCCAATCCAACGCATTTTTATTTTATTTTTCCATTTTTAAAGAAAAAAGGAGAAAGAAAAAAGAACCAGGGGAAAAAAGAAAATATTGAAATTGTGATTAGGAAAAATATTCTGTTTCTGAGTCTTTGTGACCAAATTCAAAAACACATCATGTGTCACAGGCAAAGAGGTTTTTTCACCAATCATTCTCAAGGGAGCAAATGCTCTGTTCAGGAGTTGGTGTCCAAGATGATGTATTGAACACTAGGAGATGACATGTGGAATAAAATAGGGGGGAATTTGAAATTTCATCTAACTGACCCATTTTCTTCCATGTTTCATCCCTTGGTGTCCAAGCAGCTTGGATTTGGTGTGCCCTCTGACTGAACCTCCAAGGTCCACCCATATTCTATGAGGTGGGACACTCTTAAAAAAAGCAATTAACCATCTCTCCCAAAACCAAAACCTAAGGTTGTTACGGAGGAGAGGTTAGAGTTAATGTATTTAATATATTTCTACTGTCCCCCTCGAGGAGGGACACTCTTGGACAATAAACATGGGGGAGCTAGGTGCTAGTCCACGGAACATCAAAGCAAATTTACTACAGTGAAACTGAAACACTAGGGTGTCAGGTGACACATGGGTGAAAAAAGTCAACTACCAGAAAAAGTGAAGCACTGCAAGTGTTTTTTCACTTTTTTTACCCACATGTCACCGGACAACCTAGTGCTTCAGATTCACTATAGTGAAACCGCTACAGGAAATCTGCTTTGCATAGAACATGCGTACATATGCAAATAGAACTCAGGAGAGCAATTGCATCACCAGGGAGATTTGAGCTCAGTAACCTTATACATGCTCTGATACCAATTTAAATAAAACAATTAACCATCTCTTCGAGAGGAGGTTAGAGTTAATATACTTAATATATTTAAATAGACACGTACATGGGCATCAAAAACGTGATTTACACTTTTTAAGGGTGATTCACTTTTTGACACCTTCTGTTCACCCTTGCATATTGGCCGACCTTCAGCGGGGCGCACCAAATCGCACCAAACCTGCAAGGGTGTCCAAACACTAAATCCTGAACAAAACATTTTGGAATTGAAGCAATTGTTCTACTCCCAAATTGTCTACTCCCCATGTTCCCAAACTGGGTGCATAAGGAGAACGGCAAAAGGGTTATCGAAAGAAAAATAATTGTTTATGTTGACAGGCCTGTGCAGGCATGCCGTTGATTGACACATACTGTGTTTTTGAATTTGGTGTCTCTTTTCAAATATCTATTTTTCAACTGTCAACGTTTTTCTCAACACAGCACGTGTTATCTCATAATTTCGTTGTTGGGTTCTCAAAAAGCATCACGTGTCAACCTTTGTGCCTGGGAACATGAGGGAGTAGACAAATTGGGAGTAAAACATTTGCTCCCGAAAATCTCCCTCTTCACCACCTTCAATCGATTGCGTTAACGGATAAGGCGGCCACATACTAACTTCTTTCAGTGGTCCTGAAGCCGAATTTCTGTGTCCTCTTCCTCCTCCCCTGTAGTTGTTTCTATGCAAGCTCAAGAGAGAAAGGAAAGAAAAGGAAAAAAAATTCCATCGCATCCATGACTTTCATCCTCTCTCTGCCATTCTCTAAACCTTCACTGCTCTCTCGTTCTCATGAATTCCATAGACACAACAATCACGTTAGATTCAACACCGTTAAATTCGACACTAGAGCCGTGCAAATATCCATCTCGTCGCCGGAATCTGACGCCCCGCCGGAGAAGAGCACTGGAGTCGTCATTATCGGTGCAGGGCTCGCCGGGTTAGCTGCCGCTACTCGGCTTAACTCCGAGAATATCCCATTCATCCTTCTAGAAGCTTCGGACTCCGTCGGCGGCCGTGTCAGAACTGACGTTGTTGACGGATTTCTCTTGGACCGAGGGTTTCAAATCTTCATCACAGCCTATCCGGAAGCCCGGAAAACCTTAGATTACCAAGCGCTAGATCTCCAGAAATTTTACTCAGGCGCTCTCGTCTACTACGATGGAGAATTTCACACTGTCGCTGATCCGTTGCGACATTTTGCAGACGCGTTAAAGAGCTTAACGAATCCTATTGGATCCGTTCTCGACAAACTGCTGATTGGGTTGACGAGAGTTAGGGTTTTGACTAGATCAGATGAAGAGATCTTGTCTGCAAACGAGGTTCCGATCCTTGATTTGCTTCAGAAAACAGGTTTTTCCGATTCGATTATCGATCGATTTTTTCGGCCCTTCTTCGGAGGGATTTTCTTCGATAAAGAGCTCGAGACGACATCAAGATTGTTCGATTTCATTTTCAAGTGTCTTGCTTTAGGCGATAATACGCTTCCCGCGAAAGGAATCTCTGCAATTCCGGAACAATTAGCCGCAAAACTACCCTCCGATTCGATATATCTGAATTCAAAGGTTGTTTCCATCGACTTCCATGAATCCGATTCGAAGTCGCCGAGTGTGAGATTACAGAGCGGAGAGTTCATGAAAAGCGACCTAGGTGTGATCGTCGCAGTAGAAGAACCTGAAGCCGATAAGCTTTTTGCGGGAAAGACCGCCGGTGCCGGAAAACAGGCGGATAATAGACCGGCTCGCAGTACGGTCTGTTTATACTTCTCAGCGGACCGGGCTCCGGTTCGCGACCCCGTTCTGTTCCTTAACGGTTCAGGCAAAGGGATCGTAAATAACATGTTTTTCGCGACCAATGTAGCATCGTCGTATGGTCCGCCCGGCAAGACGTTAGTATCGGTTTCGGTTATCGGGATGTTTGAGGGTGTTTCGGACGAAGATTTGACGGCAGAGGTGGTTCGGGAGCTTTCGGGTTGGTTTGGGAATTCGACTGTGGAGTCATGGAAGCATTTGAGAACGTATCGTATCGGTTTCGCACAGCCGAATCAGAAACCACCAACCGATCTGATAAAGAATCCGAAGATTGGGTCGGGTGTGTATGTGTGTGGCGATCATCGGAACTCTGCTACATTTGATGGGGCTTTGGTTTCGGGAAGGAGAGCAGCAGAAGCTTTATTAAAGGATATGGCATTGGCTGCAGTACAATCTAGTTAATTTGTTCATTAACATTCATTTTTCCTTTTCTAACTTTTCTTGGTTGTTTATTTAATGTTTGATGCTTAATCAAAATTTATATACTGTGTTTAGATTAATAGCTGCGAGTCGTCGGTTTCATTTAGCTCATCTAAGATTGATGAATGCCAATATCTTCCACCCCAATAGATAAGATTCAAGATAGGGATTGAGAAACACGGAGAAGAAGAAACGCATAAGAATAGTAGAGACTAAACGAACTCTTAATTAGAATCAATTCTCTGAGAGAGCTTTTACATGTGTACCTCCACACTCAGTCTACATCATGAGTTTGTTACATAAAAGAATAACTATCTATTTATACAAGTACTTTCAGCTATCTAACTGTTAGTACTATCAATCGGCTTCTCTTTGCTTATACCGCCTCTTTACTTTAACATCCCTAAAGTACTCTAGTTTTTGTGCAATCAAAATTCATGTATAATGCATGTGCATAAATCAAAGAGCAGACACATCAGTGCCGAAAAGTGATAAACATGCCCCCAAAAAGTGTAAATCACTTTTCGGTACTGATGTGTCTACCCCCTATTCCATGCACATGTATTGTGCACAGATTTTGAGTGCACAAAAGTCAGGCTCCCATTAAAGGATTGTTGGAAACCAAGCAAAACTTCGACCAAATATTGAAAAGATGATGAAAGTAAAGGTTTGGTTAAAACATCAGTTGATTGATCTTGATTAGAGACATAGCCAATTTTTAGTACCAGCTGCGTAACTTTTTCATGCGTAAAGTGATAATCAATTTCAATGTGTTTCATCCTGGCATAGAAAATAGGATTCGAAGCCAGTTGTGGGAATAGTAAGTAATGGAACTCCTATTTCCTTGAGCAACATCTGAATCCAACAAATTTCAGCATTGGTAGAGGCCAAGTTGCAATACTTAGCCTTGATAGATGAACAAGAAATAGTATCCTGCTTTTTTTATGTCCACGTCATAGGATTAAGACTAATAAAAACACAAAACCTAGATGTGGATCTTCTATTTAAGGTATCTCCAGTCCAATCGACATTAGAAAATGCATTTAAAACTAGTGAACCCTTAGCATAAAATAATTCAAGATGCACAGTGCCACTCATATGTCTTAGAACTCTTTTGACAGCTTGAAAATGAGAAACTTTTGTCTCATGCATGTGTTGGCAAACACTATTTACAGTGAATGTAATATCCGGACGAGTAATCGTCAAATACTGTAGTGCACCGACTAGACTTCGATAGAATGTTGGTTTAGCATACAAAGGATCATCAACTACTGGAGAATGTTTAATAGTAGAAATAGGAGTGGAGTAGGGCTTACAAGACTGCATACTAGCTTTCCCCGATAAATCTAAGACATGTGTTTGTTGAAAATGCACAATACTAGAAGAAGTCTTAACAAACCGAATACCCAACAAATGATTAAGATCCCCCAACAACCGCATAGAAAACTGAGCATGTAACTTGTCATGTAAGTGCTTGATGCAGATCGAGTCATTACCAATCACTAAAATGTTGCCAACGTAGATGAGTAAGATAGTGATAAACTGAGAAGCTTTTCTAACAAATAACAAATTATCAGATTTGTTCATACAAACACCTTACTCATTCAAAAAATTTGAGAACCGTGAATACTAGGCACAGGGAGCCTATCTTAACCCGTAAAGATCTTTGCGAAGATGATAGACATACCCCGGATATGAGCAACTCACAAATCCTTGCGGCTAAGTCATAAAAATCGACTTAGACAAGTAACCATGCAAAAATGCGTTCTTTACATCCAATGAAGAAATATTCCAAGAAAAATGCAACACTAGAGCAATAAGCAAACAGATTATCGTCATTTTGATGATCGGGCTAAAAGTTTCATGAAAATTAAGTCCAAGCTTTTGATTATACCCCTTGGCAACTAACCAGGCTTTATGGCGAGCTATGGATCCATCAGAGTTTCTATAACGACAAGCATTTTTTTAAGGGTAAAAATATAATTTTACTCTTATAAGGGTAAAATTATCATTTCACATGTTTAAATAAATCATAAAGCATTTT
>JAOXJP010073215.1:0-15228 GCA_025762735.1 Platanus orientalis
GAATATTAATTAATTAATTAATTAATCATGCTTATATTTTATGTGAATGGCTTTGTCAGGACATATATTTCCAACAAAAAGTGTATACAATCATTTCCCACCAAAGGGCCCATCTCAAATAAATAAAGTACTACATCACTGATGAGGCAAAAACTAAAATTGAAATGGAATGCATCATCATTGGGCTTAAAAGCCCCTTCTACATCTCCTCGTCCTGAGGCACAAACCAGCCTATGCGCCTACACATTTGCAGGTGGTGCCAAGTTGGGTAAGCTAACGGACTTAACGGGCGGGTATGAAGTTTATATAACACTAAAGGAAGCCAAAGATAATCACAATAGCAAATAGAATGAATCAAGATAAACTAAGAAATCAAAGTAGGAATGAGAGTACATCACATTTACTAAACCTATTCCCTACTATGAAACGAGGATACACATGTCACAAGATAACCATAAGAGAGTCTAAAGTGAACTAAACTGAATTCTACATATGCCACATGTTATATACCACATACTAAGTATTATGTGTACATGACAAGTGCTATATACTTTATGCCAAGTACTACATGCTACATGTTAACCCATAAGGGGTCTCTATCATATAATGAAGCTCAATGTAAAATCTTAATGAAAAATACCTAAGCTCGGTAGTGAGCTTCAGAAGAGTGGATGTATGCCAATGTGCTAAACTGCTGTAAATTTTATGTTGTTTATTGTGTAAGTGGTTGTTTGCACACCATCTATTTGATATTATTTTTGAGTAGTTATACTACTAGCATACACACTTATGCTAATTTTAAAGAGACTAAAATTGAGCTAAAACAATCCTAAAAAATTAAAAAATGGGTAAACAGGTTTTAAATCCTATTCATCCCCTCTAGGATCAACTTATAAGGTATTTCAATCCTCAACATCATCATCAAATTTATTTTATCTTAAGAGTAGGAGTAAGTCTATCTTAAGAGTAGGAGTAAATCTATCTTAGGAATAAGAGTAACGAAAAGTAGTCTATAATTTGGTTTGAGAGATTAGACCTGGTTCATTCCTTGATTTCTATCACTACCTTATTCAATATCAAAAAGGACGACCCTAGAGAGAGGTGTCTCCCTTGAATTGAGCAAGACATTTGTACTGTGCTATCAATTATTATATCAACAAAGTTTGATTTTTTATTCCGTCCCTTCGATGTCTGTGAAAAGTCCTTTTTGTTGAGGAATGTACCAAACCTGTTATGGTTACCCAAGCTCGAGTCAAGGTGGGGAAGAAGGAATTTTTCTTAACAACAATATAAGAGACAATATCATGATGGTAATATGATTAATAGACTTAGGGGTTCTCTACCAACTAGTATATAGCTCTCTTTCTCTCTCTCTACACCAAGGTAAACCTGGGTTGAGCTGAGGTCCACCAGTGGTTTAAAGAGCCTAGCTTAACGCATTCCATCAGTCATGTGGATTTTTGCATATTTGTTTTGTTCATAAGAATTTGAGTTCGAGTCATGGAGGGGGTGACTTGTGGAGAGATACACTGGTTAGAGTGAGTGTTGTTATAGTGTGAAAAGTGCTATTTGGATTACAATGAGAATTATCACAATGGTAGAAAGAGCTACCTAGATCAAAGTGAAAGGCGTCACAAGGTAAAATGTGCTATATGGACAAGAAAACAAAGTGAGTGCTGCCATAGAATGGGTTGCTAGGATATTGGTTGCGGAGCATGGAGTGTTACGATCCTAATTGGTTAAAGGGCCTAGCTTAACTTGCTCCACCAATCTTGGGGCTTCTAGCGTATTGGTTAGGTTAGTAACAGGGTTCGCCTAAATCTAGCTTGTAATGTTAGTATTGATGAGAGATTAATAATTAATAATTAAATTTGATTAGTTCATACATCAGGTTTAATGAATTATCATTATGCTTGGATGATTTCAATTTGCAAGACTTTTGGTCATTCACAAATCTCTAATTCCTAAGAATCCACTCTAATCGCAACACACCACTTTGTTAAGAATGACATGCTCAGTCACGAGGCACATGTTAGTCATGAATCACTTCTCAGTCGCAGATTGCAGTTTAGTGAACTACATTGTCTTGGGATGGAGTTCAATCACGAGAACTGTCTAATCATGAACTAATTAGTCGTGGACTTGTCATTTGTGAGCACATGTTCAATCGTGGAACGTAAGTTCAAATGTGGAATTCAAGTCATCTTCAACATCATAACAAGACCAGTTCATCTGAAGGTAGCAGGTGTCATTTTCACTTCTCTTAAAGGCAGTCAAAGCCTCCCAACATTGTGCAAGGGATTATGGCCAAGCTCCCGGAGACAATCTAATATGGGTAAAACCCTTGTTGTAATCCCCATGAACCCGGACTCGGATAACATCCATTTACACCCTAGATTTGAATCGTTACATTATTTTGATCCGTATTCCATATTCAATAATAATCCATTACCTTTTATTTCAATGGAAGCATAAAACGTTCATTTAGACATTACTATAGCCATTACATTCGTAATAGTATACAATGAAAATAGAATACCATGAGCATTAAGGTCCATCAATTTATAAAATTACGCAGTAAATATGTAAACCATATAATCACTACTCGTATGACCATGAACATTATATAAAAGTACTCATAGTCACCTGTATACATCAAAGTAACAAACCTCTAACATCGTATCAATTCAATTACATTCAAATCTAACATAAAAGTATAATTGCATTCTTCCAAATAATAGTCTTAACACAAGGTAATATCTGAAAACTATCTCCCATGAACTCTACCGTACATGATCAACCACCATCATGTACTAGTCCATCACATCCCATCCAAACCTGTGTTAATTAGGGTGAGCTTGGTGGGCTCAATAAGGACAAATGCAAACCATATGCAAGAAATGACAAATATAGCTTGCACATAGGTTTTGCTTACGTAAAATAAACATGCATAACAATATGATGTCCAAAACTATAGAAGACTGAAATTCAAGTGCGTAAATCCTAGAGGAGGGTGAATATAATTAAATTTTCTTAATTCTTTTTATCCCAATCTTAATTTTTGTGAGTTAAATGTTGATGTTCAATTTTAACTTAACTCAATTAATGTGTTTGGTGCTTAAATACTAATGTTGCAAATATGGAAATGCAAATTGACAATCACACAAAGATTACACATCACAACACAAGATGTATAGTGGTTCGGCTACACTGGGGCCTGTGTCCACTTTTAACTACTCAATTTTATTAATTAATCACAATGATTACAAGGAATGAGCAAACCTTCTTAAATTATGTGCTTGGTGTCTCCAGCAAGCACGACCTTGGTTGTCTCCGAGTCAAGGTTTTACAATTTGTCACACAGCAACTCTGACCATTGACATAAGGGTACAAGGTTTAAACACCAAAATGGTTCTCAATAGCTGATTATGGTAATTTGGTCCAAATAAGGGAATCAACGTCCCAATATGTAATGTGGCTCTTAATAGCTAAATATGCTAATATAATTAAACAAGGGAATCAAAGTCCCAATGTAGAGAGTGGCTCTCAATAGCCAAATATACCAAATAGTATGGTCTCTACCTAAGCAAAGGGAGTGCATGATTGCCTCTAAATAAGGCTAATATGCATTACTAATCATACAACCAAGTAAGCCTCTATTAAGGCAAGTATGAGTGAAGTACAAGAAGGGCAATATCAAATGGAGGTGAGTTCTTTAAGGATGCACAAGTAGTGTGGTGGTTTAAGTAAGCAATATGTAAAGCCAACTGCAAAACAATCTACAATGGAAGCAAACTATGAAATATTAAGTTAAATCTTTACCTCAACCTTGAGGTTGGGAGTTTGAATGCTAGGAAGTGAAGGAGCAACCGGTCTTGACCTTCCTCATTTCTTCTCTTGCAAAAGAAACCTCCTCCATAGCCACAAGAGAGATAATGACTCTCTTTTTCTTCTCTAGATACATGGTAGCTTGAGTGAAGGTGTGTAAAGAGTGTAGAGCTCAAGAATGCCCAAAAATCCTTTTCCTTTGTAAAACCCTTAAACCTTTAAACCCTTTTGGTTTAGAAGATCAAAAAGGCTTTTTTATACAAGTTGTGGCTCACCACAACCCTTGGATGAGAATCGTATAAAACGGACAATAAATCCAAAACATTCATTTCAAATTGAAATATTTTGCACAATTTAGAGCGCTCCACTAAGGTTGGAGTGATCCACTGGGAGTAGATTTCTCAGGAAGAATTTATAGAGAAATTAGGGAGTGCTCCATTTTAGGGTTGAGCACTCTAACTTCATTTTGGGGCGCTCCAAACTGATAGTGTGTCCTACTAGTCTATTATAGAGTGCTCTAACTTTATTTGGAGTGCTCCAACTCACTTGGAGTGCTTCACCTTCCTTGGTTTTGTGCATATTGGCTCTAAGGCCATCTCTAACCATATGGGAGGTGTGAAATAAGGGTCTTGAGGGTCTCTAAGTAAGAACTTATCCTATTTTACCTTTACAAATGCGAAACAACATGGATGATGTGAACATGTTGCTTTAGTCCTCGCATGATCCCGACTTGCTTCCTTAGAGCTTTCTTTGACTTCGAAGATGATCTTCACGCACACGAAACTCCTAGACTCTATCTTGAACATGTCATCGCCTAGTCTATCAACCCATGTGTTTTCCTTCTCATAAAATTTACAATATATGCATTTACAAAGATGATAGCATATCAGTCCATGGATGCAAATGAATAAGTAAAACAATCATTTTCTATACTATGGACAACAAAAGAGTATGTGTCACAATATAATGATAAGTGCATCATCTTTCGATTTCAAGATTAGTCAATAAATCACTTTTCATAATCATTCTTGTAGAAGGTAAAAAATACCTACCATTCATAAGCCACTAGGTGGCACCACTAAATCGGACCAATCAACAACTTGGTTTAGTCTAACTTGAATCAAATAACATTGGTTCAAACCCCATGCATGGTCAAACCAACTCCAGAGGCATCCACACACATCCAAAGGCATTCATGCATGCCGAACACATATAAAAGCACAGCTCAACACGTCAAGTTGGGCAATCCACATGCTAACGGAATCACATACTTATCTTCCAAAGTCAAAGATTACAATCCATAAATACTTGCTCAAGAAGCTTGTCTAGAATCAACATCCAAACAACTTGACACAGTTAAGTAAGGAGTCCATCAGATAAAATCCTAACTCTCCACAATTCTTTAAAATAGACGAATCTATAATCCCATAAAATAAGGGATAGATGCTTGTTAAAGTCTATAAAAAAGGCAAGATGATCATCCTTAAGTAAGTTCTCCTAACACTTCAAACTTTTCTCTTCGTAAAAACCTGCTAACTTGACTGTTGGAGTCTTTAGCAGGTACCACCACCCAGAGCTTGAACCAAGAAAAAGATAATCTACAAACATCATTAGTTTAACTAGCCAAAGGAAAATTTTAGGATCAATCTATTTTATTGTGTGGAGGAATTTTATGACCCACAGTTTGGACATGGAGTCTTTAGTATGTACCACCACCTAGAGCTTAAACCAGCAAAAAGATAATCTATAAACATAATTAGTTTAACTAACCAAAGGAAAATCCAAGGATCAATCTATTCTAATGTGTGGAGGAATTTCACACTCCACAGTTTGGCTCCGTCTATGTGAATGTTTGTAGTTAGAAAGCAATCTTCAACTACTTAAATCCTTCCACCATCAATGGCTCCTCGGTGAAGAATTACTCGAGTTAGTAACCATGTTGGTCTGGAGGAACCTCCTTAAGAGATGAACATTCCCCCACAAGCTGTTGCCATTTTGGCATAGATTGAAGCTCTATAGAATTAATTTCGAGAGCAATAGAAAAAATTTCAGTAGTAACTAGAGAGAATCACCTTGGAAAACAATCTCCTCAAGACGTGACTCAGTGTGGAAGGCCCCAATCAACATCAAGGTGCCTCTCATTCATGCACTAACAGCAACAAATGCACAAAGCAAAACCTAGAAGGGGAGGAGACCTCTCATCCTCCCGAACAGACCTTGAAGCAGAAGGTCTCCAAAAGGGATGTCAAATCCCTAGTTGACAAATGTCTAAAGGAACTCAACCTACAGTCTAAGACTCCTTGAAATCAGACTGCCCAACAAATAGCCCAAGAAGTAGTTAAGAACTTGGATAAGTCTCTTTTTAGCCTAAACATATTGGATTAACCAATACCCAGACATTTCACTATGCCAAAGTTCATCAGCTATGATGAATCCACTGATCCCGTAGCGCATTTGCATCATTACCAACAAGTAATGACTCTAGATCAGCATAATGACTATTTGATGTGTAGGGTCTTCCCCTCCACCTTACAAGGCATAGTCTTGGGATGGTTTCTCAATTTACCACCATCAAGCATAACAACTATCATCAGTAATGCATCACTTTTGTCGCCAACTTCGTCTATGGCTAACCTTAGAGAAAGGACATTGACACCCTCTTCAACATGAAGAAGGGAAGTAAGGAGCCACCAAGAGCATACACACAGAGGTTCCAAATGGAGTTGCTCCCTGTTGAAGGCTATGATGAGAAGATTGCAGTTATAACCTTCAAAAGGGGGCTCCTATATACTAGTAAGCTGCATTAGTGCCTGACAAAGACTCCTGCAAAAGACATGGTCAGCCTCTTAGCTAGGGCTAAGATATATGCAAAGCTAGAAGATGAAGTTCCACCTCAAGGGGCATCAATAATTGATACGCTGCCGGATCTTCGATCCAGGATCGATCTTGCCAAAGAACATCACAACAATAGTCCTAACAAAAAGGGGAAGACAAAAAATAAGCCTGCTCAAGAGTTCACACTGCTCAATACACCCTTACAAATCATCTTGTAGTAGTTAAAGCACGAGCTATATTTGAAGTGGCTTGAGATTTTGAAGAGCAGTCCAAGCACCAAGGATCAATCCCAACACTATACTTACCACAAAGCCAAAGGACACATAACCGATGAGTGCCGAGTCCTTCGACCACAACTTGAAGACCTCATCAAGAGTGGGTATCTTAAAGCCTACATCGTTGATGGTTGCCAACGGGGGGCATGCCCTATCCAAGAAGAAAGTCCCCCTTCAAGGCAAGTGACCAATACTCAATATCAAGTAATTGAATCAATTATACGTACCATCAACGGAGGCCTTCGAGGTGAAGCTGCCACCAAAGTTTCCCTCAGAAGTCATCACCAAAAGGCGGTCCAGGTACAACAAGTGTACCACATATCTCAGTTAACTAAAATGGTGATGAATCATCCCCATTGGCACACCAAGGGTTGATCACCTTCTCCAACCAAAACTTGGAGGATCCATATTTTCCACATGATGATGCATTGATCATCACCCAAAATCTCCAATCGGAAGTTAAGGGAACCATGGTCAACATAGACAGTTTGGTAGACATTATCTTCTACTTAGATTTTCATCAAATGAATTTGAAAAAGTTTGATTTGGAACCATACTTTTCCCCTTTGGTTGGGTTTGATGGCTAGTCCACACCAACCATGGGAAAGATTAGGTTACTAGTATCTCTTAGTTTAATCACTCTGATGATAGTCTTTTTGGTAGTGGATGCACCTTCCCCATATAATGTAATCTTAGGGAGGAGTTGGATCCATAAAATGAAGACAATCCCTTCTACTTTTCATCAAGGTCTTCAATTTCCCACACTTGAAGGGTTAATGGAAGTTCTAGAGGTCAAGCATTAGCTCGAAATTGCTATGCTCTCATTATGAAGATAGAGCAACCGCAACATATTCCCCTAGATCAATAGAAATCACAACATGGATCCCTAAATACACACCATTGGGGTCTGCAGGCCTCCACGACAGAAAAACTTGACAAATTAATACCAGACTCTGAAAAACAAGACCATGTCACTCAAATCTGAGCAAATCAACCTGAAGGATTCAAAGGACAACTCTCTCACTTCTTAAGAAGCAACAAGGAAGTATTTGCATATTCTCCAGAAGAAATGCTAGGGTTAGATCTAGAGGTCATGACCCACAAACTAAGTGTTGGTCCATCTTATCCACCAATGAAGTAGAAACAAAGAAGGTTCACCCCAGCACGAAACCTTATCGTTAGGGAAGAAATTCAAAAGTTCCTATAAGTTGGTTCAATTTGAGTGGTCTATTACCCTAAATGGCTAGCTAATGTAGTATTGGTCCCCAAAAAGAACGGGAAATTAAGGATATGCATGGACTACATTGACCTTAACAAAGCCTATCCAAAAGATAACTTTCCACTCCCAAAGATTGACTAGCTCATGGATGCCACAACTGGCCATGAAGTCTTATAATGGATGCGTACTCTAGGTAAATCAGATTCCCATGCATCCACTAGATCAGGAGAACACATCTTTCATAATAGATTAAGAACTATATTACTATCGAGTTATGCCTTTTGTCCTAAAAAGTGTAGGAGCCACTTACCAAAGGCTCGTCAACAAAATTTTCAAGGACCACATCAGCACTAGCATGGAAGTCTATGTAGATGACATGCTAGTAAAAATCCAGTGCAGAGAAGATCATCTCTTCCACCTCTTAGAAACATTCAAATTACTCAGAAAGTATTAGATGGAACTCAATCCGGCAAAATGCACATTCGGGTTGTCCTAAAGCAAGTTCCTAGGATATTTGGTCACATAAAGGGGGATAAATGCTAATCCAACTCAAATCAAAGCATTGATCAAGATGACTTCTCCTACTAACATCAAGGAAGTACAAAAGATTTATTGAAAGGAGAACAACCTTAATCAGGTTCATCTCCAAATCCAGTGACAAATGCAAACCCTTCTTCCAACTTTTGAAGGAAAAAAAAAGTTCGAATGGAACAAATACTGTGAAACAACTTTTCAACACTAAAGAAATATCTTGGTTCTCCTCCACTGCTCTCAAACCTCAACCAAGGGAAAAGTTTCTCCTTATATCTTTATCTCACTAGTAGCAGTTAGTTCAATTTTGCTAAGAGACGATGAAGGTCAAAAGCCAATTTATTACACTAACAAAACTCTTCTTGATGCTGAGACATGTTACACTCATTTGTAGAAAGCGACAATCACCTTGGTAAGTGCTTCTTGAAACCTGCATCCATATTTTCAAGCACAAACCATCGTTGTCATCACAAGTCTCCCAATTAGAACAGTCCTATCCAAACTGGAGCTTTTAAGGAGAATCACCAAATGGGAAGAAGACTTGTCATGAGTACTTTGGGCTTATAGAACCACTAAGAGATAACCAATAGGAAAAATGCCATTCTTTCTAGCCTATGGCATAGAGCCTATCATGCCAACTGAACTTAGGGAGCCTACACTCTGAACATCTGTTGCTAACATACTAGATAATGAGCAATAACTAGCTCTATGTTTAGATCTTCTAGAAGAAAAAAGGGAAAAGCTCTAGTTTGGATTGATGCTTATCACCAAAATCTCAAGCAATACTATATAAAAAAAAGAACAAAAGGTTCAAAGTAGAGGAACTAGTCCTTAGAAGAATCTTTGAAAATACAAAGAACCTAGCTAAAGAAAGATGGGTCCCAATTAGGAAGGCCCTTACATCATCACAGAGGTTGGAAACTTAGGAGCGTACAGACTTCAAACATTAGATGGAAGATAGCTACCAAGACCATGAAATGTAAACCATCTAAGAAAATACCATCAATAAAACACCTCATTTTTCCTCCTCATTTTCCATAAAATAAATGCATTTCTTTACACTCAGGTACAAAGACCCAAAATCCACTCATGAGTGGTAACATGCTTTAGTCTGGTTGAAGCAAAAGTCCTAGAATTCAATAGCTAGGCATTACTATATCTAGAAGCAACCCAAGTGGCTCTTGTCGGTTAGGTTAACAGGATTTAGTTTTTTTTTTTTTTTTTGTGTGTGTGTGTGGTAAAAATAGGCTTCAATCTGATGGAGCAAAAGTCTTATAATCAAATAGCTAGGCACTCCTATCTCTGGAAGCAACTCAAGTGGCCCTTCTCGGTTAGACTAACAAGCTTCAGTCTGGTTGGAGCAAAAGTTCTAGAATCGAACAACCAAGCATTCCTATCATTGGAAGTAGCCCAAGTGGCCCTTCTTGAATAGGATTATAAGCTTTGTTTGGTGGATCACAAAAAATACCTGCTTGTTAGGCAACTGAAACCCCATGTTGGGTATGTTACAAGCTTCGTCTAGTGGAGCACAAAAGGAATACTTGCTAGGAAACTAAAACCTCATGCTGGGTATGTTACAAGTTTTGTCTGGTGGAGCACAAAAGACCTACTTGCTAGGCAACTAAAACCCCAGATTGGGTATATTACAAGCTTTGTTTGGTGAAGCATGAAGTCAAATCTTTGACAAAAGAGGGTTTTTTTCCAAAAAAAAAAAAAAAACTTTAGCCGATATGCATAGCTCGGATCACAACAGAAGCGACATGCAACTAAAGTATTCTCCATAACAAAGTTTTCATTCAATTACTACAAAAGTATAAGTTATATATAGGAGATGGAAAAAAGACAATTTGTATTCATCAAAGGCTATCTGTCCATTTATATAGCACCAAACATCACTTGCCAAGTTCTTTCTACATTCAGAGAAGGAAGAAAAACATAAGTCTGCCCAGGGAAGAGAAAAAAAGAATTACTTCTACATCCAGAGAAGGAAGAATAACACAAGTTTACCCAGGGAAGGAAAAAAGAAAAAAGAAATAGAAGACTAACAGACAACCAAAAGAAACATGCTTTGAAGCTGGTCAGAGAACAAGAGAGATAAAAAAGAAAAAGGGAATGGAATGGGAAGAGGATTAGAGGGGAAAAAGATAGGATCTTCATGGAAGAAAAAAGAAGATCTTCAAGTAGCCAGAGCAGCATCCGGAAGACCATCTATAGCTCCACCTTGCCCCTCATTAACCTTCTTTTGCTCCTCCCTCAGTCGGGCAACCTTAGCTCTTAGCTTGTCTTTCTCCCTCTCCAAGACGTCCGAATACTGCATGGAGGTGTCGAGAAACTCCACCACCTAAGTCTACAAACGATTATATAGATCTCAATTTTCATTTATCAACCTTCAAAGAGTCAGGTTCTCCCTCCGCCACAGGTTGTGCCTGGTCTTGTGAAAGTAAAAGCATTAACCTAGTTCCACAGTGGCATTAGAAGCTTGGAAGCAACATAATACAACATTACAACAAGGAAACAAAATAGAATTGTCAGTTTGTCTTTAGTTTTCAGCCACCGTTAGATCTCATTAAGATATAACGGTTAGGAGCAGTGGCCATATATTGTGGGATTAAAAGACTACTCTCTTGAGAGGAGTCATGCTTGATGGCATAAGCAAGTGGTAACCCTAGTTTTAATTATGGAAAAAGCAAGAAGGGGAAATGGCAGCTGTACAGGTGGAGTTTCTTCTTTTTATGGTTTTGAGAGGGTGAGAGAGAGAAAGGGTGTACAAGGGCTTTGGTGTGGGTTTTCAGGTTTGGAATTATACACTTCTTGTATGAATTCCACATTACATAGTGAAGAAGATTATTTCTCTCCCATGGACGTAGGCACATCACCGAACCACATAAATCATGGTGCCTCTTTCTTTTTCTATGCTTGGATTTATTTGATTTATTTATCTTATTAATTCATACTTGAATAGTTGTTGCGAAACACAATAAGTTGTATTAGAGCACCAGGTTCAGCAAGGGAGGATAGGAATTAAGAATAAGTTCTTGATTACTGGAGTTCAATACAATGGTAGGGAAATGATTCTTGATGGCTAAGTTCGAGGTAGAGCCCTTTGATGGAAAAAATAACTTTAGCTTATAGGGAAGTATGGTTAAAGATATTATGGTGCAGTAAGGGCTAATCAAAGCACTATTTGGGAAGGAAAAGAAGCTGCAACCATGTTTGACGGTGACTGGGAGGAACTTGAGATGAAAGCAGTGAGCACCATCCACTTATATCTCGCACCAAAGGTAAAATGCAATGTTTTGAATAAAACTTCTACTCTAGGATTATGAACAAAATTAGAAAATTTGTATATGTCAAAATCACTACAAATAAATTATTCATGAAAAAACAATTGTATCAATCATGGATGGATGAAGGAACTAATTTTTGGATCATCTCAATGTCTTTAACAAAATTATTATTTCAATTGTTAAGTGTTGAGGTGAAAATTGAAGAGGAGGACAAGGAACTTCTTTTGGCTTCCTTTCAAACTTCCTTTGATACACTTGTGACCACATTACTAGTTGGGAAAGACACTCTCAAGGTTGATGATGTGACAACGACTTTATTGGAGATTGAAACACTCCAAAAGCCAAGAAACAGTTCCTAAGTAGAGGGATTGGTGACTACGGGTGAATTAAGCCATCAACATGGAAGAAACAACGACAAATGGTATGAAAACAAACAGAGATCACGTTCAAAATTAAAGGGAAAAAGCAGCAAATTCGAGTTCTATTATTGCAAAAAAAAAAAAAAAAAAAAAAAAATAACACATGAAAATGGATTAAAGAAAATGCCAAAAATATTTGGAGGAAAAAAAGAGAAAAATGTGCAATATTTATATAAGGTTAGCATTATAGCAGACAGTTCAAATGGTGACAAAGATCTTCTTTAGGTCAATACATATACAAATTATCTTGCTGAAATGTGGATTTTAGATTCTGATTGTTCTTATCACATGTGACCTTATAGGGAATGGTTTGATACTTATAGTCCTTACAATGTTGGCACTGTTCTAATGGGTAATAATGCGGCGTGCAAAACCATTGGAATAGGAACCATTAAAATTAAAATGTTTGATGCATGGTAAGAACACTTGGGGAGGTTAGGCATATCTCAAATTTAAAGAAAAATTTAATTTCCTTGGGTACATTAGACTCGAATGGATATACTTTCACGGCAATGGGTGGGGTCCTTAAATTCACTAAGGGGGCTATGGTTGTCATGAAGGGAAAAAATGAAGGAAATCTATATAAGTTGACAGGGAATATAGTTGTAAGTGGAGTAGTTGTAACTACTTTTGTTGATTGTGATACTGATGATACCACTCTATGACACATGAGGTTAAGTCATATGAGTGAGAAAGGGTTGTTGGAACTTCACAAACGAAATTTTCTTACAAGGGTGAAAACATGCAAACTCAATTTTTGTTAGTATTATTTATATGAAAAAAAGTGCAGGGTCAACTTTAAGACATGACAACATATAAATAAGGAAGTTTTGCAGTATATATATTTTGATGTGTGGGGACCTATAAGTATACCTTCTAAAGGTGGAGCTATTTATTTTGTCACATTTATAGATCTTTTCTCGAAAGGTATGAGTCTATTTTATGAAGCAAAAATCTAAAGTTTTTACCAAGTTCAAGCAATATAAAGCCAAAGTTAAAAAACAAATAGGAAAACAAGTAAAATATCTAAGGACAGATAATGGGATGAAATATAAAGATAAGGAGTTCATCAAGTACTGCAAGGATGATGGTATTACAAGACACTTTACTACACTAGGTGAGCCACAACAAAATGGTGTAGCAGAACTGATGAACAAAACACTTCTTGAAAGGGGAAGGTGCATGAGGTTGCAAGCAAGTTTACCGAAAACTTTTTGGGCTAAAGCAGTTGACATGACATATTTTATTGTCAACAAATCACCATCAAATGCAATTGACTTCAAAATCCCAGAAGAGGTTTGGACAGGTAAAACAATTGATTATTCTATCTTTAAAAATTTTGGTTATCCATCATATATTTATGTGTAGGAGAAGCAGTGGTCTAAATTGGATCCAAAGTCAAGGAAATGTATATTCCTTATATATGAAAAAATGGGTAAAAAACTACAAAATTTGGGATCCAGTTACACATAGAAAAGTCATCAGCAAGGATGTTGTGTTTGATGAGGAGTCTATGGTGAAAGGAAGTAGGGATGAAGGAAATCAGTTGGTGGATTCTCATATTAGTGAAAATTCTATCTAGGTGGAGGTAGAGGATACAGCGTGGCCAAGGAGGGAAGAGAATATAGTAGAATCTTCAAGGGGGGCCTTATAGTAGGAAGGTACAATAGTAGGAACAACAAAGGTCTTGTTATAGAAAGGGGCAAAAGAACTCATAAGGCGCCAGTTAGGTATGGCGTTGAAGATATGGTAGCATTTGCATTAGTTGTTGGCAGTTACGACAATGCAGCTGACATGATGACAAAGCCGGTTACTACGAAGAAGTTCAAGCATTGCTTGGACTTGACCAATCTAGTTTGTTGTTGAAGATTGGTGGAGTCACCCTTACCTAGTGGGGTGGGGCACCTCAAGCAAAGGAGGTGCGACGCTACATCATATATTGGTGTGGTACTAAGGAGCTGTGTCACACTATGATACATGACAAAGACAACTACAAGTGATTTTCTAATGGGCTAAAAATAAAGCCAAAGTGGAGATTTGTTGGTTTGTCTTTAGTTTTCAGCCATTATTAGATCTCATTAAGATCTAACGATTAAGAGTAGTGGCCATATATTGTGGGATTAAAAGACTACTCTCTTGAGAGGAGTCGTGCTTGACGACATAAGCAAGTGATAACCCTAATTTTAAATAGGGAAAAAGCAAGAAGGGAAAACGGCAGCCGTACAGGTGGAGTTTCTTTTTCTTGGGTTTTCTGCTTCTTAGGGTTTTGAGAGGGTGAGAAAGAGAAAGGGTGGATAAGGGCTTTGGTGTGGGTTTTCAGGTTTGGAATTACACACTTCTTGTATGGATTTCACATTACATAGTGAAGAAGATTGTTTCTTTCCTGTGGACGTAGGCACATTGCCGAACCACACAAATCTTGGTGTCTCTTTATTTTTTTGTTCTTTGATTTATTCATTTATTTTTATTGTTAATTAGTACTAGAATAATTGTTGCAAAACTCAACAAGAATGAAAAAAAAGCTACAAGATAAAAGGATATTCACCCTCACCCTGATATAAAGGTCGAGGGAAATAACCTCTTCATTTGATAGTCCTTTCAGTACGGGTGGGCATAGGCCGGGCTCGGGCTGGGCCATGGTAGGCCCAGGCCCAACCCTCAAATTATAGATCGGGCTGGGGCTAGGGCTTGGGCCCGTAGGGGTGGGATCGGGCCGGGGTTTGGGCCTAACCCTCATTAATTGATAGGGCCTCAGGCCGGGCTTCAGGCCGGCCCATGAATTAAAAAAAAAATGTTGAGATGTATGTTTGAACTCTAGACCTATCTAAGGTTCA
>JAOXJP010073236.1:0-15228 GCA_025762735.1 Platanus orientalis
TACTCTATCAGTCACTCTAAAATTCCTTTTCTTTAAATTTTCTTCCATTAAATTATTTTATTCTCTTCTTTAAGTTGTGCAGCTAGTTTCCCTCTTTCTTTAGGGACCCAAAAGTAAAAACCCATTCATGCGACAGTTTTCTCTTTCTTCTTTCTTAATTTTTGTGAAGTGGCAAAACCCTATACTCCCTCATCACACGATTGCTACAGTGGGGTCCACTTTATTTCTCCCTCTTTCTTTCTTTTTCTCTCTCTCCCACGGCTACACATATTTCTTCCCTCCTTTCTTTATTTTATTTCTTCTTCTTTAATTGAAGTGTAGTCTTTTCTACTTTCTTAATTCAAGAATTGTGTACTTGATTTTCTCTAATTGTTTTGTTGATTTCTTGAATTATTTTATACAAGTTGACATCTTTCTTTAATTCAAAAATCCATATTTTGCATTCTTTAAATTGTGTTGCATCATCCCATCATACTTCCCTATTGTAGGAACCTAATTCTAGGGAATCCTTCATCACATATACATTAAAACTCAAATCAACCCAACAAAACTTTATCCCAACTACATGTTGCTTGCGACACAAATCATGTTTCACCATTCCACTTATCTAGGGCCATATCTTACCATAAGTCATAAGCCTTAATAACATTTCTCACTACTTCGAGTAAAGTCATTTTGGCCTTCCTCTGATCCTTCTAGAGCCTTCAATTTGCACCATATCACTCCTTCTCACTGGTACAGTCCTCGGTCTTCGTCACACATTATCAAACCATCTCAATCAACTATCCCTAAGCTCCCACAAATGCATTCATTTCTGATTCTATTCTTCCAAATCTTGTCATATATCCATTTTAACTCATTCTATGTAAGTGCTTATCTTGACTGCTCAACATTCTGCTCCATAAAGCATGAATGGTCTAATAGCTGCCCTATAAATATGTTCCTATAATTTTATGGTATGCATCATGCAAACAACCCTTCAAAAGCACCTTTCCAATTCAAACACCTGCTCCAATTCTATGGATAGCATTCCTCCCCAACCACTCCTGCTTTATGGATGACTGAAACAAGGCTCAAAGATATCTGTCAATCATCAATCTTAACTATTCCTCGGTTTTTTTTTTTTTTTTTTTACTAAATTTAACTCCATTTATTCAATTTTAGCATTATCCATTGCGAATGTGCCCAAGGAGGATAATGTTGTAGACAAGTTCACTAAGGCCAAGGTTTTGAGGGAATATATATTTAGTGGCACATCAATTCCATAATCCATTGTGATGGGGATCAGTCCAAGTCCAAGGTTACTGGTCGAGTTCCAAGTAAGTTCGCTAAGGCAGAGGCAGTTTTGGTATTTTTAGTTTAACGTTTCATTTGGATACTGATTTAAGTTTGGTCAATTTTATGATATAATCCATCTTGTTTTTCAATCTTTTCATGCAGCCATTTTATTGTTTTGAAATTACGATTTTTTATTATCTTTGATTCCTATCACTTTTTACTCATAAGCCAAAACTTTCCCTAGCCTAAAGACTACTCCACGACCCTTCGTGTATACCCTATGTTGTTTATTTTTCTTCCCCTTGATAGTCCCTACATCACATTGTAATTGTGGTGTTTGTAGATTTGGTTTTCCCCTTTATATCATTCAGCCACACTTATTAATATAATAAATTATATCATTACCAATTAATATATATATGTGTGTGTGTGTGTGTGTGTGTGTGTGTGTCTTGCATCTATAACAAGCTAATAACACCAAAAAAACATGGAAATGGAAAGAAATATAATATCCCCTTTCCTTGGATAGTTTTATTTTCTTTTCGGTGGGTAATTTACAAACACCAATAGTGTAATTCCCCAACAAACAATCCAGGCCCACAAATGCATTGCATGATCAACAGCTCCATCTTGCTATGGTAATGGAAGCAAAAGGATCTCAAAAGATGCAATTAAAAGAAATATTAGAATGACTACACTACAAGATATAATAGCCTAAGCATATATAAAACTAAATAATCTTGCAAAAAGTCATGTTTTACCACAAAATTTTAAATTTAAATAGTTCAGAGAAAGTTCAAAGTTGGATGTATATAGAAGCAAGTCAAAACTCTATCTAAGACAAAACCAACAATCGTCAAATGGTCTATTTGACATGGATTTTGATTTCCAAGCCCTGTACAATGGACCAACAAGGTCAAGCATCAGTGCTACCAAGAATCACCTAAACTGTAAGTCCCCTTCCTACAGTGCCATCTTTCCATGTGGAGAGATTATGATGTACATATTTCAGACCATAAAATCAACAGACCAATTCCGAGTATCCATCTTGTGATTGTGTAGGCTTGTTAATTTTGTTAGTAATGTACCCTGCATATGATAAGCACTCAGTTGCATCCATCTTCTCACGCACAAAACAAACTTTCCAAATTCTATTCAATATAAGAATTACTAATTTAAGAACCCAACAAACCAAATTCCAATTTCTTCGTGAAGTAAAATGGTAATTCATGGGCATCACAATTCTTTGGAGAAAAGCTAACATTATCTCCGAAATTCAACTAGCTCTCCAAATAACAAATAAGAAACAGCAACAAAGAAAAAAGAAATACAGAAATCACAGCAAACTTGATCGATTGAAGACTAAAGACAAACTGAGAAAGACTTGTCAGACCGTAGCCTGAGATCAACAAAAGGGGCATACCTCCACCATTAAGAAACGATGTACTGAGGGGTCTCCTGAGGACTACAGGCCTGTTAGAAGAGGCCTGTAATGATGATGATGGTGACGATGCAAAACTTAACCGGGTAATGGGTGCTTTCATCGCCATTTTCAGAGCAAACCCACCTCTGCAGCTGTAGAAAACGAGATAAATATGACAATCTTAACGGGAATAAGATAAACTCTCAGAGATTTTTTTTTTTTTTTTTTCCTTTCTAATCGGAATGGCTTTCACAGTGTTTTCAGTCTTATTTCCGTTCGTTTCTTTGTGTGGTGCGGGAAGATCAGACTCGAGACACAGGAGAAGCATGGAGAGCACTGTCACAATTTGGGATGCTTTTTTTTTTTAGCACACATAAAATCTCAATCCACAAAAGAACCCCCCATTTCGTGCGCACAAAAAGGTGCACAATTTCTGCTCATGGATAGGAGCGGGACAGATCAGCCCAGAAAAGTGATAAGCGTGCTTCCAAAAAGTGTAAATCACTTTTTGATACTGATGCGTCAGCCGAAATATATGAGCACATTGCACACTCTTTTATGCGCACTAAATCGTCAATCACTTTTCGGGGCTGATGCCCCCCCCCCGGTCCATGCACACAACTTGTGCACCTCTTTTGTGTACACAAAATCCAGGTTAAAAATAACTGAGCGTATTATTGTAATGTATAGAAATTTTATTGGGACAAGTGGCCTGTCTTAGGTTTAGGATTCAATATTAAAAACTACTTTTTTTTAGCGGGGGTTGTTCAACTAAATTAAATGGGCTTTATCAAAAAAAAAAAATAAAGGACTAATTGGCTAACAAGGTTATTACTTTAAAAAAAAAAGATTATCTAAGAAAATTAATTTCTTACCAAAAAACATATATCCAAGAAAATATATTACCAAAAATATGCAACAATATCATAAGATTGATTAAATATAATGTCACTTTCGTTTTATTACATCCTAGGTCAGCCAACTCATTAGCTACTTGATTATAATTGGTATGTAGTATAAAGAAGAAAAAA
Source organism: Platanus orientalis (assembly GCA_025762735.1). Lineage (NCBI taxonomy): Eukaryota > Viridiplantae > Streptophyta > Magnoliopsida > Proteales > Platanaceae > Platanus > Platanus orientalis. The sequence continues at coordinate 3,733 of JAOXJP010073236.1, forward strand.
AATTAAAAAGGAAGGGCGTTTGGTGAGACCACCTAAGGTCAAACTGACATTAGAAGTCGACACATCAGTATCAAAAAAGTGAAAAGCATCCCCCAAAAAGTGTAAATCATTTTTTTGCCGCTGATGTGTCAGCCCCTAATGTCATTCTTACCTTAATCTAACTTTAGGGGTCGCACCAAATCCCGCATCGCGTCTATGATGCTCCAAGTGGTCACAAACTTATGCTAAGAAAGAGTATCTAACGTTGGTTACTCGCCATCATTATGTAATCAGGAAAAAATAAAAAGACCTCTTTTTCATGTGCAGTTCTTTATTCAAGAGAACCAGCTTCTATCTGTTTAAGTTTACAAGTCTTTTTACCCACAAAAAAAAAAAAAATTGTTTTAATGTTTCTATTATTCTTTCTTTTCTCTAAATCGCCACTCAAACGATGAAATTAACAACTCATCCAATGGATTTTATTTCTACTTTATGATGTCGCTCAATAAAGAATAAATCAAAAACATTTTAAAACTTTCTAATTAATCAATGTAAACCTAGGCCCCAATATGCATTGAAACTAGATTAAATGATTAATCAAAGCTTTTGAGGCCAATCAAATTACTTGATTAGGCAAGTAATTTTATGAACTTGACCTAAAATGGGAACTTTAAATATTTATTGGGGTAAATTTCATTCCTTACATTGTGATATACCTGTAATTACAACTTATACCCTTTAGTAAACATATAACCCAGCAAGTAAATTTTAAAATTGAAAAATCATGTAATAAAATTATATCACAATTCTACACCTATTAAAATTGGCATTCAATATATTCAACATTTTTTTTTTGTTTTTTCCGAATGTTAATTTTAGTACTTTTCTTCTCTAAAATTAATAATGCACTTTGAAGGGAAACATTTTATGTTCACCCTTGCACCAGAGAATTTTTATCTTATGATATTCAATTATGTACATTATTGCCTTAGAAATAAGCAGTCCTAGCTTATGACTGAGGGCAGATTGAGAAACTAAAATGTTTCACTTTTAATGTCTTCTTTATATACATTGATATTATATAAATAACAAAGATTTTTACCAATAAGACTTTTCTAATAATTAAAAGTAAATGATCCAAATGGGTAAAAGGAAAAAAGGAAAATAATGAATTAGACCACAAGCCTTCTTACCATAAGCTGATTTTGACATAAAAAGAAACTTTTAGGTGGGTCCCAAGGATGTGGATTCCTTGGAAGATAAGACCATTTTAGCACATAGATTATTGCAACATAGCATAGGTGTAAGACCCTAAATTTCATAACCTTATTTAGGCGTGAATCCAAGTTTCTACTAACCAAATTCATAATTCAATCACTATAAATTTTTTTGTATTTATCTTAACATGTAGGGTTTCTTAGAACTTTAACCTTAAATTTTAACATAACATATGCAATAGAATAAGAATCAATTATTACTAATCAAAATCCTTAATGTGCAACGAAAATAAGAACATAAATGTACAAACATGATAACATTTATATTCTCGTCTCTCATCATCAACATAGGATATACAAGCCTCTAAACCAATATCTATAATGTAAAACTTACAAACCATAACTATTGGGTATTAAAGTTAATATATCACAAATAAACAAATGTCCAATGCGAAAAACAAAGTTTATATTAGTGCTGAAAATAAAATTAGACATGAGATTCATTTGATGTTAAAGATCTACACTAATTTTACAGAATAAGGTGATTTGGGAGAATGAAGTGAAGCAGTTTTGAGAAGAATCTTTGGATTTGAGGAGATGGTAAGTAATCATGCTCACTATGACTATTATGATGCATTGTCTGTTTGAATCTCTTGGATCTTTGTGATTTTCTGATTAAATTCTCTACAATCTTTGGAAATCTTTGTTTAGAATTATTGAATTTTGCTAAGACTTGGGATACCAATCTATTTTGTAAGTAATCTACTTATTATGGGTGATGTGATGTGACTTCCTCTTTGGATTTCTTAATTTTTGTGGTTTTTTTAAGTGAATACTCTGAAATATTTGAAAATCTTTGTTTAGAACCATTAAATCATGTTAGATTTATGGATTTAAACCTACTTCTTAAGAGATCTTGCTCCCTATGTGTAGATAATCATTTTTCTACTTATAACTTTTGAAAATCCATGCTTGAAACTGCAAAATCTTATTGATCTTTAGTTTTACACTTGTTTTGTGAAAGATTTTTTATTTTATTCATTATGTGGACCAATTTCCTTCATTAAATTCCTTTAGATCATGTGAAACTTGATTGTATTCATGTGATTCTTTGAAAATCTGTGTAAACTTATGAATACATCTCAATTTTACTCTATAAATGATTAATTTATTGGAAAATCTTGCTTTGCCCTTTATTTAAAGATACTAGTAATGATAACTAATTAGATCTCTACACTTTGATCCTTTAGAAAGCTACTAAATCTCTAAATTTCTATAATTTTGTGTTGAATTTCTTGATTCCATTAAACTTTATGCTTCATATGTGATTATACTAACAATGTGAACCATTAAATCCTATTATATGCTTTGAATCATCGACTTTATATAAAATTTTAGTGAATTATGGTGAATCCAACTTTATGAATATTGACTCTATCAGCACCTAAATTTTGGCTCAAGCCATCTAATGGAATGAAAGAACATCAAAGCAGCACTTAGGCATCAAGGCTTTAGGAAACCCTTGTTTAGGGAGAGAAAAAATGAACTCTAAGAGGTTAGGTATCTCTTGTGAAGTCTTCCCCAGATATTTCAGTCACAAAAAACATCACCCACATTATACCATGTGTAGTACACCTCAAAGATCAATCAAAACACACAAATTTTTGTCAAACCCTAATTCTCTAACAAGCATCAATAGGACTATGATGATCCACATTTAAGACCCCCAAATATCTTACCTTCCATTTCTCTAGCCTCCGTAAGCCTTCCCACAACGAAACATCACTTATAGGAAAAATTACCATTTTACTTGTCTTTCAAAGGCCAAAATTTTTAATCTTCACACGTTGTTTATAAATTCTCCAGCCTCCATAAGTCTTCCCATGGCGAAGCACCACGGGTGAAGAATTTTCATTTTTACCTTTTTTGCTTTCATAGGCGAAAAATTACCATTTACCCTTTCACCTTCAAGATTTACCCTTGGACTATCAAAGGACCCCTTGAAGCTTCTCTCGTTACGTGGATGGTGTCATGTTAAATCCTACACACCCCAATCACTACCACCATCAACGAACTTATTATAGAACAAATATTTTCTAAAACTAGCAACAACTAACTTTTCAACCTACAAGAAACTAAAAAAAGAAAAATGTAGAGTTAAAAGACAAGTTTACTTATCTAAAATCAAATTAGATGAACTTAGTAAGACATTTTCTAAAGAATTAGATAAGAAAGAAGATATTAGCTGAATTAAATGAAAATCTTTAAAGAAAAATTCAAGGATTAGAAAGCAAAATATGAACCTTGGATAATGAAAATAGTAAATCCCCTTAAATTGATATGACATGTATAGACATGAAATTTGTCATAGAGAATGACGTAGAGAGCATAAACATCGAGGAAAATATGTCAAATGTTATGAGTACACATAAGAGGTGTCAAGGGCCCAACGCTTGTAGGATGACAATGCTTGTGGGAGACTTGAGGGCCCAACGCTTGTTCATGTCCCTTATCGCTTGATCATGAATAGTAGAGTTCAGCTGTTTTAACAAAAAGTCAGACAAGGGCCTAGTTTTCTACCACTTTGGACTCCAAGATGGAGTCCAAAAGTCATGATGGTGGAGAGTGAGCTGTGACACACCTAAGAGGTATATTTGAGGGATTTTAATCGATAAAAAAAGAATGAAAATCTAGCCTTAAATAACATACATATCATGCAGGCAAGGAAAAACAAATGAATAAGAGATAACTCAGCATGTTGTAGTCATTTTTGAAACCTTGTGTGAAGCTCACAGGAGCTTGAAGACACTGTAGAAGGCTTGAAAGATAGGAAAAAACAATGGTGGTTCTCCTAAAGGAGGTTCAACTGCAATATGGCATAGTTGAACCACCTAAAGCCCGTGCAGAAGCCATTTGAGGCCTTTAAGGAATGAGAGAAGAAGAGAAATTGGGCTTATACACTATTGAGGTCACATCCACACAGGGCTTCCACTCCCAAAATCCCCTTTCTCCAACCCTTTATACATTGGGGGAGGGGTTTGTTTCATAGACTTTTATGAATTTGAATTTAGCTTAGAATTAGATTTGAAGTTAGGCTAAGTTTAGATTGAATTTGGGGTAAGCTTAATTGGGTTAGGGTTGTCCCAGGTAGGTTTAAGTTGTGTTTGGGTTAGGCTTAGACCAAGCTAATGCTAGGCTTGGATTGAGCTAGGGCTAAGTTCGGTTGAATTTCAAGTGTGCTTTCATTAGGCTTTAATTTGACTAAATTTGGATTTTATTTGGTTTAGTTTAGGGGGTTTAGATGCATGCCATTTGGCATGGAATAGTGGAATCCATGTGTCTCAAGATGCACCAATGGGAGGCTTAGGAGATGACACTAGACATGATGAGGTGTTGAGATGAAGGGCTGGGATGTGGCATGTTGGCATGAACAAAAGGGGAAGAGGAAAATGGTGTAAGAATGAGGTGGTGGGGTGCAAGAGAGGTAATTATGATTTTATTAGGGTTGATGCAGTAAATGAGATAAATGGGATTAGATTAATGATGTAGTAGGCTTGATACAATAAATGGGTTTTGATTAATGATACAATATATCCTTGATATTTTCATGAACTCGGTGCATGAATGATTTACGGTCTTTTGACCACTAGCAAACATGAATGAACTGTATTTCATTTTCAAATACAATGGTCCAACTAGATTTGTGATTCGATATCTGAAAACTATAAAAAATCCAACAATTGGGAGATCTGAGAAACTCCTTATTAGACTTAGGAGGGGTGAGACAATGAATTTGTCTATTGGAGTCTTCACGGATCGTGTGCCAATTAAACATCCGAAGGTTCCGCAACAAATGATGAATCAATCAAATATCTATGCGGAGAAATGTGAAAAACTAGATTTTGGGAAAAAAACCACAATTGCCTTAATCAGTCGGCTTTCTATCGAGTTTGCCTTTTGGTCCTTTGACCTCTTATGGATACAAACAAATAATGCTTTTAGGGTTTTTAGGATGCTCTGGATGCGTTGGTGGGGTCAAAATTGGGGTTTGGAAGTTTTTGGTCAAGCCTTTGAGGGGTGTGAAGGTAAAATTAGAGGTTGGGGTCAACATGAACATTATGGGGTTTGTGTTTCTAGAGATTTTGGGATAGTTGATACATTTTCTGGGTGATTGTGTGGGTTAAGGGAAAGGACATGAATGGGAAAAAATAGGGATTTTAGGAACAGGAAGGCTGAGTGGGCAAGGGTAAGTCCTAAAGCTGGAATTTCCAAATTTGTTTGTGCCTGGTACCACTGTGTCTTATCTTCAAAAATATAGTTGTCTTGCCTCCTAGAGTTAAGGTTGGACTAGACCAGTTCACTTAGAGTTTGTAGCAGGTTCTAGAGCTTTTATTGTTATTGTTAGGAGGGCTTATGGTATTCATGGATGATCTTTATTTTTGTAAACTGAGATTGCCTATGGTCTAACCTAAAACTATCCTCGAAGGCCCTATGAGGTTCGTACATGTATTCGAGTCAAAATTTGGGTGCATACAGGTGCCATAACAACATTGAACTTCCATATAAAACTATTTAAGTGGTTAAATTGTAAAAAATTGAGCATATTTAATAGATTTAGAGCATAGCTAGCTTACAATGGTATTCACCTTCTCAATGTTTTCTTTAACATCTTTAGATGTGATACATCCCCCCCCCCCAATAGAAAAAATACTTTGTAATAAAAAGTACATTTTGAGGTTGTAAGAGCTTTTCATACATAGATGTGCTCTACTTGACTTTTACCTTTAAACCAATATATCATTAAAATAAACTACAATGAAATGTCCAATAAATGGTTATAGTACATGCGCTATTATCTTTAAGAAAGTAGAAGGGACATTGATAAGCCTAAAAGACATCATCTACCATTCGTATAAGCCATCTATAGTTTCAAAGGCAGTTTTTCACTCATCGTCTGGCCAAATATGAATTTCCTGGTATTCATTATGAAGGTCAATCTTTAAAAGACCAAAAAACCAGCCAAGACATCAAGAAAACCATCAAGCCACGGGATGAGGAATCAATATTTGATGATTATCTTGTTAATTTCACGACTATCTATGCACATGTGCCATGATCCATCCTTCTTTGCTGTAATAGTGCAGGAAAAACATAAGGACTAATGCTCTTCAAACTTTATAATAATTATTGCATTCGTGAAATTTGGTTTTCTACCGCATCAACATGATCATTCACCTATTGGCCACTAGATCTTATACCCACTAAGTCTGTTGGTTTTCCTTCACAAACCATTAGGTAGTTAAAACAGTAATTGACTTCTCCATTTTATTTTTGTACTATTATTTTCTAAAGGATTTTTACAGTGATTTTTCTTCCATCTTTTCTAAATGTATAAGCACTGGCACAGGTATACCAAACTTGATGGATAAAATTTAGGAACAAAGAGAATCAATAAAAAGTAGAGAAATATCAATCTTTATTAGAGAAATATTACTAGACAAATAGCATAAAGCAATACCTAGAAAGAAATCCCTAGTACTGGTTCTCCCAAAAATAAAAGCCCAAATCACGAACTATAGAAAACTACCTTTTAAGTTATTAAATCCCCTATCACAACTTAGAATTCCCCAATATATTGTCAATATTAAATAATAAAAATTAAAAAAAAATAATTAAAAACAATAAACTACCGTAATTCTCTTTATTTAATCGTGACAAGTCCTTGGTTTCCTCTTGGTCCACGCCCCTGGCACATTTTAAAACGGGATCAACATCGGTTGCATCATTGGGTGTCACAAACGAATCTTAAGGGTATTTTGATAAATGCATTGGTGCAATAATTCCAATGCATGGACAAGTGGATTTGAGATCTAAGAATAATTTTGAAGAAAAGCAGTGGGACCAATTAGTATATCTTCCAAAAACACCCTTGAGTTGCTTTTTGATGCCTAGAGATTGAGGCGTACATGGGTCATGACACAAAAGAAGAAACATGATGAAGACTCAAAAGTACAATAACACACCATTAAGAGTCCGTTAATTTTATTCATAAAACCGTTGAAATAAACTAACTCATGTGCTCAGCATCATAAACGTAAATAAATAACCTACTTCAGCAATAAATTAAAATTAAAACTAAATGACTATACTTAAATAAAATTAAACAGAACTAATTAAAGAGAGAAACCCGACCACTAAATAAATAAATTAGAGCATTACGACTTCAACGCTTAACTCTATAAAACTTCACCAGTTACTATATATATATATATAAAAGCACCTAAGAAGCAATCACAAGGTGCAAGCACATTGGTTGGTTCCTCATATTTTACTTCCCTGATCTATCTGATCAATCTTTTGGCAAAATCCTGTTTCTCTTCTATATAATAACCATGATGAAGGTGTCACCATTGGCGTTGGTGGTGGTTAAGTTGTTGCTAGTAATCACTCTACTAGTGCATCTCCCAAATGGTATTGGAGGCATCGTGATCCCAACATGCCAACCCATCAACTGTCCTTCCACAAAGTTCCACGAGTCTTCCTGCTTTCTAATCTGGGAGATGAGGGCGGGGTCACGAATACGTTCAGGAGGGGTTTTGCTAGCAAGGCAGGGACTGGTTCGTGGCAATACAACCCTGGTCCCCCTAGCCTACCCAGCTCTCTGTTATGACCATCTGGAAACAAGATCCTTCCGCTGAGTCTCGTGTGCGGCGTTTGATGACTTTACCAAACAAATATTTTTGACAAACTGGTGGCTGCGGAGGAACCAAAACCCAACCAAGAGGGAGGAGAAGGCATGGGAGAAGGCCCAAAGGCGCCACGCTTGCTGGGAAATATCAGGCTCACCACCGCCTCCTACCCATTACTCTTTTAATTAATTACTCTCTCACTCACTCGCACACTGCATAATGATGGACATGGACATGGCTACCGCCTCATAATTTATCACTTCTTTTTCTTTCTCACTGCTTTTGCTGTTTTCCACTTGTTTCGTTATATCCTGTTCTGTTTCGGAACACTTAAACTAAGGCTTGGAATGTCAAAATTTCAGCTTTCTTCATTGTAATCAACCAAGCTTCACCTGATTCTAGATTCTTCTTTTATATATATAGTTAGGCCAACGGTGCTATCCTGCGCATCACATGACATACTAAATTTACCAATCATTCTAAGTCGTAGGCAATTAATTTTTAGGTGACATGTGATTTGCATGCGTTAAAAATGTTTAATCAATTGGTAAGCCAACAAGGGGAGATTTTATTAACTAACAAGAAAGAAAAAATAGTTCAAAGCCTTGACCACCCACTTGCGGGGTGCAACTTTTGCCAGACCCAACCGATCGTTGTATTGTGACTCCGTTTTATCCGTGGAATGCTATGCGGCGCTATTTGCTCTATCTACAGCCCCTGCTTTGGGGCTAAAGTATTTGGTTTTGAGGGTGACTCTCTAGAAGTTATAAACCATCTAGCAAACTCAGATGGAGATGCCCCTTGGTCTATTAGCTCTCTTATCCATAACTATTTACTTTTATTCAGGTCTTTCTTTGTTTAGTTTATATCATGTTAAATGTTGTGCAAACTATGTGGTGGATTTGTTGGCCAAACATGGTGCCATGGCCATTATTTGAGAGGCATGACACTCTTCCTCTCCCTCCTGGTTGGGGGATGCTTTGTATCTTGATGGGGTTGCTCTTGAGCACTCTCCATCTTTCTAATCTATATATGCTTTACTTTTATCAAAAAAAAAAAAAAAACTGACCAGATGAAACTTATTTTTGGTAGAAACTTTGATGTTTGGGCCCCAAGATGGGCTGGGATCTAAAAACCACAAACCCAAGAGTAGGTTTGGGTTCCTTATATTGAGGGAGTTGTCTCAGGATTGGTGTTTACTATTTACATGTGATATATATATATATATATATTGGTAAGGAGAAAATGCTCAATTCAACTATTAGAAAAGATTAAAATTTTCTCTTCAGATAGAGCAATAGATTTCAGAACATCATCGAATGAATCAGAACTCCATAAGCCTTCCAATTATTCCTTTGCTACAATTGAAGCCACATAATGTGTCACCTTATTACAACTCCTAGGAACAATAAGATCATAGTTGTTGAACTTAAAAGACTCCGGCAATCTTGAATAATCTTCGGTATCCTCCATGGCAGTTTGGCAGTCTTGTCTAATAAAAGCTTGGTAATCAATTGACAGCCACCTTCAATGGTGAAACCATTATCTTCAAGCTTTGCAGCAAGTTGCAATCCAAGAAGGAATCCCCATGCTTCTATTTCCTCCATTGTACCTCCAACTATGATTTTGGATGAACCCTCAATGATCCCATCTTATCTCTAGCAATGGCCATTGCAACTCCAATTGGTCTAGTAGCTTCGTTCACATTTATTTTGATGTATCCTTGTGGAGGATGGTGAAAATGAGACCGAGAGACACTCTTGGTGAAGACATTTGCAACTTGTAGATTAGAGGGGAGATGATGAGTGTTGATAGTGCCAACCACCACAAGTTCCCGAAGAAAATGATAGTTAAGATCTCTGTGTTTGGAACACTTGTGAGAGATCGGATTAGAGCTCAAGAATACAGCACTCTTATTGTCACACAGAAGAAGAGGGCGATGTGTAGTAGGAACATGGAGATCATGAAGGAGATGCGTTAACCAAAGGACCTTGGCAGCAATAAGGGCAAGAGCACGATATTCGGACTCAGAACTGGAGTGAGAGACGGTGGGTTGCTTCTTAGCACTCCAAGAGACAAGGTTGTCACCAAGGTAAATAGAATAGCCTGAAGTGGAGCGACGAGTGTCAAGACAGCCCGCCCAGTCAGCATTGGAGTAAGCAACAATACCAGTGGAGGATGAAGCAGCAAACGTCAAGCCAAAATGAATTGTTCCTTTGACATAATGAAGGATACGTTTGACAGCTTGAAAATGGTCGTTGGTGGGTGCATGCAAATATTGACTGACTGAATTAACAGAATGAGTAATGTCAGGCCGAGTGATAGTCAAATATTGCAAGGCACTAACAAGAGAGCGGTAGAGAGTGATATCAGCAAAGGGGGAGTCATCAGAAGAGAGCTGATGAGCAACTACCATAGGGGTAGCAACAGGTTTGCAATCAAGGAGTTGGGCCCGGAAAAGAATATCTCGAGCATACTTGGTCTGACTGAGGAAAAGACCACCAGAAGTGGGAGTCACTTTGTGACTAAGAAAGTAGCTAAGCGAGCCCAAAACTTTAGTAGCAAACTCAGAGTGAAGCTGAGGAACAAAGCTGCTGAGGAGAGAAGAATTGTTGCCGGTGATGATAATGTCATCCACATAGAGGAGTAAATAGATAAGATTCCTCTGAAGACAAAAGACAAATAGAGAAGTGTCAGCATGACTGCAAGAGAAACTAAGCTTCAGAAGAAACGAGCTAAACCGGTGAAACCAGGCACGAGGGGCTTGCTTTAAGCCATGGAGTGCCTTTTGAGTTTACAGACATGAGTAGGGAAGCGAGGATCAACATAGCCAGGAGGCTACTCCATATAGACATGTTCGTTGAGAAAGCCATTAAGAAAGGCATTCTTGACATCAAGTTGACGCAGAGGCCAGCCATTGGTGACAACAATAGAGAGAACAACACGAATAGTGGAGGCCTTGACAACAGGACTGAAAGTGTCTGTATAATTAAGGCCAGGAAGCTGAGTATATCCTTTAGAAACAAGACGGGCTTTGAGACGGTCAATGGAGCCATCAGACCGGTATTTGGTTTGAAAAAACCCATTTGGAGTCCACAATATTGGTGTTAGGAGGACATGGAACAAGATCCCAAGTATGGTTGGCACGGAGAGCCTAAACTTCTTCATCCATAGCCGCAAGCCAAGCAGGATTTTTAGTAGTGGACTTGAAACCTTTGGGCTCAGAAGAGGTGAGCAGAGCATGTAGAAGACCAGAGGTGTGATGGCTGAAATAGGCCGGATGATGAGGCCGAAAAACACCTGCTTTGGCTCTTGTGATCATAGAATGGGAAGGAAGGAACCAGAGCTAGGCAAAAGAACCATCATGGGCCCGAGCAGAAGGATGCTAAGCCAAAGGCACCAGGACAACAGGAGTGGGCTCGGCTGGAACCTGCATGGGCTAAAAAAAAATCATCAAGGCATAAGCTGCATGTAGTGGTGCGGGTCCGAGAATTAGATGGATTGGATAGTGACATTGTAGGCATAGTGGGTTAAGTGGGGGTAGGGGAGGAAACGGTATTGGGCTCAAAAAATTTGGAAAAATCAAGAGAGGACATGGGCTTGGCTTGGGA
>JAOXJP010073247.1:0-15228 GCA_025762735.1 Platanus orientalis
GTTTGTGACCGGTCTTGAATTCTCCGGTTTAGACACTCTTTGGTAAATCGATCATAACTTCCTTTAGAAAACTATAATTTTAGAGTCTTCCACACATGTTAGGCATGTTTTTGGGGGTAAAACAAATTTAAAAATCATAAAATTTTGAGTTTTTTTTTTAGCTTTTTCCAGGTATGAACCAGTCATAGGGCCATTTGGATTAATCCTGGGTCACTGGGACCGGTCCTGAGGTCTTCTTAACTGGCTGGGACCAGTCCTACTTTCTTCATGATCGGTTCTAGACTCAAGACCGGTCTGGGAAAGTTTGTGACCGGTCTTGAATTCTCCGGTTTAGACACTCTTTGGTAAATCGATCATAACTTCCTTTAGAAAACTCTAATTTAATTTCCATTTGTTACTTTGAAAATTAGATTCCTAGATATTTGCAATGATATATTATTTGCAAGTTAATTTATACGAAATTGATATAGGTTCACATATGAAATTACCTTAAATCTCATTACAAGAAAAAAGATTTTTCACATTAACTTAAGGGTTGACCCGAAAAAACCTTTTGATGTCAACTAAACAATTGACATAGCCTGATGTGGTAAGTCGTGACGCAAAAAACCTTTGCATCAACTAAGTAGGTTGCCGATAAAAATAAAGTCTTTTTGCAGCAGCTAAGATCTTTTGGCAAAAGTTGATGTAAAAAATAACACATTTTCCCAACAAGTTCCTAGCTGACCTGACGCAAAAGAAAAGTACACATTTTATGTCACAAAAAAGTTGCACTAATACTTTGAATCAACATTCTGGTTGCCGCAAAAAAAAAATATAAAATATATTTAATATTAATTCCTACCACGCCCCTAATTTCAATTTTGTTTCAGGAATTGGAATGAAACCACAACCACAAATCAAGGAAAACATGATTTGTTAATAGTTTAAAGCTTTATTTGATTTTTCTTAAGACATAAAAATTGGGCATGCTTCTCTAAATTATATTCCATGTATGTATTGTAGATCAAAATATATACAATCACATTTCTATCTACTGTCCATCTAGAATCTTAACCACATAGAAGCCCTTAATCACATTTCTATGGCTTTCAGGCGTTGGATGACATGTCTGGTGCCAAAAATGAGTGCAATCTTAAACAACAAGAAAACCAAGTCTTTCACCAACTTGTCATTCTTGTCTACATCAGCTATCTTCTTGAGCTCCTACATCATTGGGATCTCCGATTTAATCTCCATTGTCTTCTTGCTTGACATGTAGCCGGCCATGCTTGAATCCCTCAAAGCTTGTGCCTTCATAATCCTCTCCATGTTTGCTCTTCACCCATACTCCCCAATGACCAAACAATAGGAGTCCACCATGTGATCTATCCTTCACAAATGATGGTAATACCTTGTCCTTGAGATAATCTATCTTTTGAGAAAAATACCATTCTGGTGCCTCGTGGCTCGATGTTGAACTTCTTGCAAAAAGGAACCCATTTGACTAAGCAGTGCTCAAGATCATTTTGCAACCTAGGAACAAGAGAGAGGCATGGAGAACATTATATACTCCTTTTCCAAAATAAAAACAAAAATAAAAATCATATACTCATGATGAAGAAAAAAGAACACTCTGATCACTAGGGATTGGTTAGAAAAAAGAATGTTAAACATAACAATTTTAGTGAATCCTTCCTTTAGTTATTAAAAAAATGAAGAAAACAGAGTACAGTATGTTACTAAGAAGTATAACAAACAGTATATTAACTGTTTGGTACTTAAACATGCACCTAGAAAAAGCATTACATGAGTTAATCAAATAATTTTCTCTGACACGAGTAAAAGTCCATTGCCAGAAAGTAAAGACTAACATAGCACGCATCGTAACAAACAAGCAAAAGATAGTTACCAAAATTAAACAGAAACAGGGGGGAAGAGAGAGAGAGAAGTCTGCTTACCACCGTTGACAATACAAAGAATTCAGAGAACCTCTGCTCACCTACCTTTTCTTGCTTTGGTCTGAAGCTCTATTACTACAAAAGCTTTGTTTGTTAAAAATAGTTTTCAATAAAATTGGATACATGTCTGTGGTCAATCCAAATGGTCCCTTATGTGATGGAGTCCAGATCGGCCACATCACCCCTCCATGTGGTTGAAATAGAAGAGGGCACCTAACGAGTGTGAAACTCCAAATTAACATGAGGTAGAGCTTATGAATAGAATTTGGTAGTTAGGATCCATGCATACATTTTTATACCAATAAGGATCTTAAGCTGGATAATTTGATTAATTGGACACAATCTACTGACTTAGAGAACGAGGAAGCAACCTGGTAATGGTCAGGCTATTGCTGAAATAAGACTACTCATAATCTCACATAATTGACTAATCGCAATAAGTAGAAGGATCCAAATAAAGAAAGTTATTATCCAGACCACAAAACTAGGAAGGGTGAAAAAGTCAAGATTTCTTAGGGATTTTCTGGGGTAGGGTTGCAGATATGCATACTAGATGGTAGAAGTTGTTAATAATGTTTAGTTCAGGAAAAAAAAAAAAGACTGAAATTTTGCTTAAAAAGGGATTGATTAGAAAAAATAAAACACAAATAAGCACACTAATTGGAGTATAAACCAGAAAAAATGTTGTTTATAATTACATCATTTATATATGTGAGTGTAAAAGGAATCCTAAGAAATTTTTTAAATTCAGGTCAACTGTAGTCTGGATTATAGGACTATATAATTTTTTTTTTGTTTAGAGATCTGTGGATATCGTTCAAAGAAGAAAACCCAATAACTGTTCAAACAATTGATGCATCATTTTTTTTTTTTTTTTTTGTATAATAACAGATACTACATTTCATGAAAATAAGAAAAGAAAAAATTCAAGGACAGACACTGTACATGATCCAAGATTACACCAAATTCTTCGTAATACCTCATTAAAGAAGAAGAGGGCCTTGTTATCAAGAAGAAGAAGACCTTGTTATCTCAATCAGAGAAAGTGAGGGAAGATATCAACCAACTACAAGTCTTAAACTGCATATATCAGAGGGAAGATACACCAAGTAGGAAGAAAAGAAATAGAGAAAATGTCATAATTCATTAAGTAAAGATAATTACTTTCAATGTTTCCTTTTATTTTTTACTGCTAGAAATTCTAGATATTTCGTTGAAGCACAGATTGGGCATGCAAATTGCAACCTTAGTGGTCCATTATGTTGGATTGAAAGCCATTCACTTTTTAAAATTGACCTTGGTCTGATGGAAGTTATTAAAAAACTAGCAATGCCCTGGTTTTGTAATTCAAAGGAACTCCACTGCAACTTTCATTATAAACTCAAAAATATAACTTGGTAGTCTTATCAATAGGATTATAATCTATAATGAGACAAAGTAAAGCTCTCTTATACAAGTAAATATTCAGTACTACTGTATCTATTGGTACATGAAACACATCCCAGTACCAAACTTGGGTTCAAAACCAGTCTTCACCTATAATTACCTATATAAAAAAAAAAGGCATGGTATGAAAACTTTTTGATAATAATCTTGTCTAGAAAAAAACCAGAAAAGGTTACAAGAGCAGGTATCTTAATATATGGATGTATAGGACAACTGAGGAAAATATTTAAGCAAATAACTCAAGGGGTAATGTAATAATTGACTAACCAATTGGTTCTATTGAAAGCAATTGGTCAATCATTTGGACATCAACCTCCAATGAGCTCGGACTCTGTTATGTCTTGAACCTTCGGTTCAATTTCAGGAAGTATCAATTGGTTTGAAATCACCCTGCAATAACCAAATGCATTTTTAAACTGCATATGCGTAGTCTCACTAGTAACTAACAATTTATGGAACAAATGAGAGTACCATCACCAATCTTTGTAATAATGAATCTAGAAACTGCATAACCCTGGTGATAAATGAGTGGCAGAACACATGCTACAGAGTACCATTACCCCTCTTTGTAACAACTCATAGAAATCAGATCACCTGGTGCAACTGCTACAGTATGCAGAATGCCCAATGAGCAATTACTGGCACTCTCAGGTAGCACTTGTATTGACAAAATTTTCAGAATGATTAAGTTGTCTATAATCAAGAAGAAACTCAGGATCCAATTATAATAATTATTATTATAATAAATCAGAGCAAGAGTATAGAAAAATATGAATTTCAGTCATAATAACAAACAAGAATACTTGTTTGTTAGAATACAATGACCTACTAAATTTTGTATTCATGTCCCCAAGAAAGAAGACGCTTTACTTTTTTTGGTAAATGATCAAGTTAATCTTAGAAACAACACATGAATAGAAAGTTCATAGCACAGACCTAGATGGTAGCACCACTTGCATACCAAAAACGCCCACTAATGCCATACTCCCAAGCAACATTGGAGCTTTGCTTTGTGAAGATGCCAGCTGGCTAAGTTGGTAAAGTCTGTGGGTGTCATACCACAGACCTGGGTTGAAACCCCATCTTCACCTATAATTACCAATAATAATAAATAAATAAAAAACTTTGGAGTTTGCAAGATTGTAGCAGCCCGAGTCCACTTTAGAATCCAGAAAACAAGAATGTAAGTTCACAGAGTTATTCCATCTAAATTGGCAGTAGTGTTGAACCATTCAGATGTGTTGCTTGACCCCACATATCTCTTTTCAAGCCATACCTAATCATATTAAATGAAATACAATAACATTAGATTGGAGAACATGAGTAATTTTTACACTAAATTCCCAGCCAAAAGTGAGAACTAAATTTGTTATTTGTGAAACTCATAGTAAGGGATAAAGCACAGTTAAATGTCGACCACACCTCTTAAACCAATCTGCTTTATGTCTTACATTCATATAAGAACAAAACATATATGGTCAAGAGGAAACTAGAAACACCATTCCAAGTTGGCCCATTCCAAAAAGCCTAATTTTTGGAAACCATAAATCTTGAGTGCCTAGACTGCTGCAGCAGATTTAGCCGTCTAGGGACTAAACACTCAATATAGATCTAGGTAAATTGAGTCATCAAGTTTAACACTTTCTAATAATGATTGGAACTACATTCATCCTCCAATAGTTATTCCAACACAAGGAGAGATTTAAAATATGGTTTAATACTAACAATTTCCTCCTCTAAATTGTCAATAGTTTAATACTTGCAGAATACATGATTGCATGTGAGTGAAACTGCCATATTCAGCAGGTTCAAGCTGCAAAGTAAGGACCACAAAAATCAGGTTTTTAGCACATCTAGTTGATCCTTTTACTCTAAGTGAATACTTTGGTAATTGTAGTTTAATCCTTTTACTCTAACTGAATACTCGGATATAATTCTGCAATTTTGAGGTTCAAATATAGTTTTCTAATAATTTCCTGATAGATTAATACTATTAATTTCCTGTCCCATTTATAATCTACCTTGAAAATACATCTTCCAAGGAGAGAAAGGGCTTCATCTAAGCAAATATTGGATCCCAATTTATGGTAACAACTCAAATAGAGGACACATCACAAGTCTTCAAAAGGAAAATCCAAATAAACACTGAATTTCAATAGAAAGAACAATCAGCAAAGAAAAACACCAAAATTTTGCTGTCTCATAAATCAAGTACTACTACTAAACCAATAATAAACAAAATCCAAATGCAAACAACATCACGAAGAACAGGGGAAAGAAACGAACCATAAGCTGATCAAAAGAAGGTGGGGGCCATGTCAAATAACCTCATATATAACAAGACCCATCTGCACAAACATGTCAAAGTCCAAAGTAATAGAAGAATCACACTAATAAATAGGGTAACCTTTAAAAAATGCAGTTTTTTCTTCTTTTAGACAGATTTCCAAATGATGAGCTATAAGATGAATGAGAGTGGGAAGGGTCACAGAACATACAAAATCATAGATGTAGTAGTGAGAATAGTTTAGTCAAAATTTCTCATGCATGTCATTCCATTGTACTGAATGGAAAACCTACTGTTCATGTCTTAGTCATCTAGTAATTTAATACCATATAGTTAAAAGCTCCTTCAAGTCACTTACATCTATTCATTGGTTTAAGTTCACCTATAAGGCAAATTTATTCCTTGGGTTAAGGTACCACCCTTGATCATGGGGTTAACTCTATCCACTGGAAGTGGTGCTCGTCTAGGTGACAGCCTTTCAAACTTGGCTGAAGCCTCAAATTTTTTTATCCAACACCATCACCAGAGAGGATAGGCTTGGTATCATAAAAATCTGACATAGAAACCATATCATAGCCACTATCAATCATAGATACACCAATTTGAAGCTGGTCACTCTTGAAAGTAGCTTCTTGAGAGCCTAGAAATGCTGCGACTGTTCCTAATTTTTGTAGCCAGAGGTCATCAGCTCACAGCCGATGAAAGGGTGGGTGAGATATTAACTAGACCGGCTTTTGCAACTGAGATATTAGATGTATGAGTTAATATGCTCCTCGACAATGAATGTGGGAAGGGGGTTTTAACTTACAAATCCTTGAGGTATTAGCTGTATGAGTTAATATGCTTATTATATTTCAACATTCTTTGTCAGGCAAAGCATTCCTATTATTCAGAGAAAATTGATAACTATGAAAATATGGGCTTTGCAAACAACAAAATTATGGGACTAAAAATACTTATGGTGTGGTTGACTAGGGTGTATTGGATTTGGAAAAGGGTGGATTGATTTAGCTATGATGAGCACTGAAATGAAAGAAACATGTCTGATTCTAAAAGGGAAGTAGATTGTTGGGGCTGTTACAACTAAAGCAAGATATCAAAAGGAAACAACTAGTACATGTAGGATATTGCGCAAGACAACAAATAGTCTAAATTATCAACTGAAAGTCTTCTTCAAAGTGATGTAATTAATGTTCTTCCACAGAAAAAAATCCAGAAGAATGAGGATCATATAAAGAACTAGAAGAAAAAGAAAAGGATAAGGCCAAATAGCACTGAATGGAGTTAGTTGTCAATAATTCCAAAACAACATTCTACAATTACAAGTTGGAAAAATAAATATTTAATAAATAAACTACCTTAGTCCTGAACCTACCAGGTCAATGCATGCCCTATAAAGACAAGAAACTGAGATAGTGGCCATGGGCCAACAACCTATACAGCTGATAGTTGGGTCACAGAACAATTTATTTTAACAGTTCAGATTGACTGTGTCATTCAACCAGTTCTCCACATTTCTCTCACCATGTCAAACACCAAACTTTGTGATGCACACTTCTTTTGACCACCCAGATCGGTAATGCAGGCCCTTGACTAAACCATTGTAAAAAAAAATGAGAGGTAAGTTGGGACTGGTTTATGGTTTGCCACAATACCATGACCTACATGATCACTAATACTCTCAATGGCCAACCACCGCATCAAGACATCAAATTAAAAAAAAAAAATCGCTGAACCAGTGACCTTCATTCCGAAAATTGAATGGGCATTTTCATGGCACTTGTGTACACAATGCAGAAAAAAAAAGCATTTAATGAATAGCAACATTCTAATCTACACAAGAGATTTCTGTGCAAAGAAAATCAAAGAAGATAACCCATAAAAAAAAGATTTAAAAATCCCAAGAAATATGTATATAATTCAAAACACATTACGCTATAAATATATACTTTAAATCGAGCTAAAACAACTTAAGAGATAAAAAAAAAAAAAAGAGTAGCTTACCTCTAAGATGTAATACACATAGGCGACTTTTTTCTTTCACTTTACGGCAGCACTTGGTACCTTCGGCCTGGAACCAAAGAAGAAGACGAAAAGGAGTTGGAGAGAGAATCAGAATTAAAATGATAAAACTCAGGTAAGGTCAAGAAAGCAGAGCGGAGATGATTCAGATTGGGAATAAATAAATAAATAATATTTTAAGTTCGAGAAACCTCAAATCCTAAAATCTCTTTGAAACCTTAATTTCTGTAGTTGAAATAGCAGACAACAATAAAAAGCAATGCCATGTACATCCGAGAAAGTGTTGAGTTCAATGTCAAATACCAAAACGAAAAAAAGAATGGAGTTAAGGATTGCATATAGAAATTGAAATAATGTTACAGGTTGAGTAATAGATCAATAAAATTCTGTAAAACTCTCACCGAAACAAGTCGAAGTAATCTATACTAGAGAAACAAAAGATCGAAATAGAATACAAACCTGAAATTAACAAGACTTCACTTCAAACAGGATATCTATCAACGACGAAAAATCCATGACAAAGTTAATTTCGGTATTCAATCATAGATATTCCAAATTGATCTTCTTCATCGACTAGTAGAGGAAGAGCGAAACACATAGTCATAAAATATGAAACTGCAATGTCACCGAGGTTTTCATGGAATTGGAACCTGGAGGGACTTTCAAATATAGATCGAAGCGCTCTCTCTCTCTCTCTCTCTCTCTCTCTCTCTCTCTTCATCTTCAAAGGGACTTTTGAATTTCAAAGATATAGAGATGAAGATCACAACTCTTCTGGTTCTGAAATGTGATCCCGATGGATCAGATCCCGTCATTGTCTTCGTCGGTCGAACAGTCACCAAACAAATGCCTCCATTGTCTTCGTCAGTTGAACAGTCACCAAACGAATGCCGCCAAGACAGTGCCAATCTTTCTTGCACAGAGGTTCGTCGTGTTAGGGTTTTGACTTTTCTCCCTCTCTTGATCATACTTCAGAGCTTTCTCCCTCAGTCCCTTATAAAGGCAAACCATCCTCTGCTTTTGAAGATGAAAGGGACAATCAGAATCCTATGTTAGAGAAAACGAAGACAATCCAAAGAAAAACCAGTAGAACAAGAAGAGAAAATGAAGACGATCCGCAAAAGGCCAAGTTCTGGCCGGAATCTTGCCACTGAAGCCACGATCGGTTTCTGGAGAGAAACCAGTAGAAAATAATAGGTTCCATTTTTGTAAAGAGACGAAATGGAAATCTGTTAGGGTTCTGTTCTTGTAATGAAATGGAAATAACACTGATGATGTATCTAGCCACAATTCCCACGTTTTTGTAACAGTTTGATCTAATGATCTATCAAACGATTCTTCTTTAATATCTTATGATGTATCAAATGAATCCAATGGCATGTAAAGCTCATGTTTAATGTATAATATATTTTTTATCAACTTATGAGTTGATGCATAAAACCATCATTTATAAATTAATAAAATGATTTCTAATGTTTTTTTTTGTGTCAACTTAGAAAGTTGATGCAAAAAACAATATCATTTCTAAATTTATAAAATGATTTATAATGTTTTTTTGCGTCTAAGCAGCAATGCAAAAACTATGCTTTTAGCGTCAACTTTTTAGTTGACATGAAAAGGTTGTCGCTAAAAACACATTTTTTTGTAATGTGTATTAGCCTATCAACAGATACCTTGTAAAAAATTTTGTCATAACTTCTTCTAGGGAACTTCAATTTATGCACCATTTAATTCATTGAAAAGTAGACTTCTAGATCTTTCCAATGATATGTGGTTTGAAATTTAATTCATACGGGATTGATATAGGTCTACCTCTGAAGTTACCCTAAAGACGCTCTTGGGACAACTTTAGAATTTTACCAAGTCTACGACTTATCTTTGTTTTCTCACTTCTATTTCATTCTATTGGGTTCCAAACATCACAATGGACTCTCCAAAAATATGTTTAAAGACAATTTTACCCTTTTACATGTTAATTATATTTTTAACCTCATAATGTATTACGGGATATTATAGTTTTTCTTGGAGAAGAAGAAAGAGTAGAAAATTTCATGTAGCTAATTACATGAACTTCAAAACTGTTAATTTTAAATCCATTTTAGAACAAGTTCAAGAATTGCAGAAGATTGTTGATGTGATCACTAGTGCTAGAATTGTGCTAGATGTCAATTTCTATGTTAATACTATCTCCAAGTTGCCATCATCGTGAAAGGACTTTCGTACAAAGATGATGAGAAAGAAGGATGATATCCCATTAGAGAAACTTCTACATCATATTCGAGTGGAAGAAAACTCCAAAGGGAAATACAAGAAAGAAGAACCTATTGACAAAGCTCATGCGGTTGAGATGAAATTAAAGAAGTTGTTGACGCTAAAGAAAAATCTTTTCAAGAAGAAAGCAATAGGAAAGACTCCCAACAAGGACAAGGAAGACTACAATTGCTACATCTGTGACAAACTTAGACACATGGTACATGCATGTTGTTCTAGGAAAAACAAGCAAGATAAGAACCAAAGGAAAGACAAAAGATAGAGACAGAGATTATATGTTTGTTGCAGTAACAACCGAGGTTCACATGGTTGGAGGAGATGTAGACTAGTGGTTAGACACTGGAGCAACTCGTCACTTGTGCAATGATAGAAATATGTTCAAAACGTACAAACTAGTGGGGGATGATGTGAACATGTTATGGGAAATTTCTCCTCTTCTAAGGTTATCACAAAAGGCTTAATTGAACTGAAGTTTACATCTAGGAAATCTATCATTCTCAGAGATGTCCTGTATGTCCCTAACATTAGGAAGAACTTTGTCTCTGGTTCACATTTAAGCAAGTATGGTTTTTTAGTTGTGTTAAGAGTCTGACAAAGTACTCTTGTCAAAAAATGGTTCGTTTGTTGGAAAAGATCATGTTTATGTTGGCATGTTCAAATTTAATGTCGTTAATGGAGTTGTTGAAAATTCTGTTTCTATTTTTTAGTACCCTTTGATCTATGGCCTGGTAGACTAGGTCATGCGAATTATAAGAAGATAAAAAATATGGAAAGTATAGGATTAATAAATAATGTAAGTGAAATGCCAACGGATAAATGTGTCATAGTAAATGCAAATTACAAAAACTCCATTCAAGAATGTAGAGAGATCATCTAGGATACTTGATCTTGTGTACTATTGTATTTGTGAGATGACTAACACATTGTCAAGAGGAGGAAAAAGGAGGAAAAAGATACTTTATCACCTTCATAGATGATGCATCAAAATACAAATATGTATATCTGTTGAAGATGAAAGATGAAGCATTCAAGAAAGTCAAGTACTATATAGCTGAAGTAGAAAATATTCTAAATCTAAAGCTTAAAGTATTAAGAACAGATTGTGAAGGTGAATACATGGACTTGGAGTTCGTACAGTTCTGCGGTGACAATGGAATCCAAACAGAGACCTCAACACCTTCTACTCCACAATAGAATGGTGTTGTAGAAAGAAAAAATCGTACATCAACCGAGATGGTTAACTAGATTCTTGTAAGTTCAGGAACGCTTGCGAATCTTTGGGGTGAAGCCTTGCTCTTCGCATGTCACATCTTGAATAAAGTTCCTCACAAGAAGTTAGAAGCTACTCCATACAACTTATGAAAAGAAAGAATGACAAATCTCAATTATATATCTTTGTGTTTAGGGTTGTTTCGCACAAGTTAAGCTACCAAACTTGAATACACCAAAGGTTGGTCCAAGAGGAATAGATTGTATTTTAATTGGCTACTCTATGACGAGTAAAGCCTACAGATTTTTTAATCTAGAAAGTCCTGTCCTATATATTATTGTGGAGTCAATCCATGTAGATTTCTTAAAAAATCAATTTCCTCTTAAGGAAAGATCAGGAATAGAGGGAGTGGAAGAATTTGTTTCGAGAAAGAGAAAGATACTTAAGGATTCTGAAGTGTTTAAGCCTTGGAAGAGCACCAAGAAAAGATTTCCCAAAGACTTTTGACCAGATTATGTTACATGCCTAGTAAAAGATGATCCATCTACTTATGCTCAAGCTATGGCATAACATGATTTTATATTCTAGAAAGAGGCAATCGATGATGAGTTACACTCAATTTTATCCAACAACGAGTGAACATTAGTGAAACTTCTTCCTAATTGCAAGACAATTGGCAACAAGTGGGTTTTTAGAAAGAAGTTGAAACCTGATGGTACTATTGAAAAGTACAAAGCCCGATCGGTGGATAAAGGGTGTAGTGAAAAGAAGGATTTAGATTACTTTGAAACTTATACCCATGCAACCAAGATAGTTACTATCAGAAAATTGATAGCAATTGCTATGATATATAATCTTATTATCCATCAAATAGACGTCAAGGCTGTCTTCCTAAATGGCCATTTGGAAAAAGAGATTTATATGTAGCAACCAGAAGAATACGTTGCTAGGAAGTGAAAAGAAAGTGTGCAAACTGTTAAAATCATTGTACAATGCATTTGATTGTGAATCAACGTCAGATATCAATACAAAGTTGAAGAAGAATACTGAGAAGATGGTATCACAGTACAGATACTCTTAGATTGTTGGATGTCTTATGTATGTCATACATTGTACAAGGCCTAATACAACCTTCGCAGTAGGACTATTGAGTAGACACTAGTAATCCAAGAAGAATGCATTAACTAGGGTTTTATAGTATCTTAAGGGTACAATAAACTATGGCGGCCAGTATGAATGGTTTTCCGTTGTGATTAAAGGATACAGTGATGCTACGTGGAATTCAAATCAACATGAGTCCACTTTAGTGACTGCTTGGATTTATACATTGATAGGATGTGCAATCTCCTAGAAATCTAAAAAGCAGACAGGTATATCTCATTTCACAATGGAATCAGAGCTTATGGCTCTCTCGTTAGCAGAAGAGGAAGAAAAATGGCTCCGAAACATTTTAATAAATGTACCAATTTGGAATAAATCAATGCCGGAAAATACAATTTATTATGATAATCAAGTAGCTCTATTGAAGGCCTAAGTAATCACATGAACCTGTTGATTGTCACACCAAATCTCAAACCTGTTACACAGTGGGAGAGGTAGCGACGGCAGACAAATGCTACTAATTGGGGTTGAACCCTTGGAGAGGTTGTGCCACAACTACCAGGGCACTGGGGCATTGGTTCGTAAGGGTTGTTGGCTCATAAGGAGATTGTTTAGTGAAGGAATGTGGAAGAAATTATTCTACAAAATTTTGATAAATGAATTATTCTTTTTACCCAATTCATGTCTATCTCTCCCATAAATTATATTTTTCCTATTTAATTTCTTAATATTCCTCTTAAAATACTTTATTGTTACATATCATTAAATATCATTTTGATCTTGTATACCAGTTAAAATATTTGTTTATTAGGAAGATTAGTTTCTTTCTTTATCTTTCCAATAAATACCAATTCATGTCTATACTATAATTCTAATATTTCCTTCTTAAATTTTATCTTCTTATTAATTACAGAGATACATTTTTTTTACTATTTAAAATTAATGCTTTTCATTCCATATTATAATTGTATTTTTATTTTTATTATCAAAAAATCATCACCTTAACAATATGCATAAAAAAAAAATTAAATATTACATAACACTTTTTTAAATATTTATATTATTATTATTATTGTCGTACGAATTCACACGGGTTCATTGCTAGTACATATTGAATTCCATTTCCACCCAAATTGTTGAATGGTTTAGTAAATGGGTCGCAAATATTTAACAAAACCTGTAACAGCAGTTTGAACCACACTTACCCGATTTTTCAGTACTTTTTTTTTTCATAATCAAATCAAACAAGTAAAACACCATCTGAAATCTATGCAAGAAATTCTGAAAAAAAGGGAAAAAAAATAACTACAATTTTAAGATATTACGTCCCTTTACCTCGTACTTTTTCCAACACCTAAGGTTAGGCCTGCCCATACAGCTAGATGATGTCAGCAAGCCATGATGTTAATTCAACTAATATATGATTCTAATACCAGGTTGTGAATGTGATTAGGGTTTGGGAGGAGGAAGAAGAGAATTATGAAAAGAACTGAGGATGCTCTCACGATGCTAAAACAACAAATGGACATAAATCCCTCTTACACTAGTTGTTATGTACAAGTTAGCCATACTAAGCTCACAATGACACAAAGAAAGACTCTTGACAACGGGTTATTCACATACTAGATATAACAACACCATCAAATGGCATAGACTTGTGCATAAGACTCCAAGACACGAACACTACAATAGGATATAATACTATCTCAGATGATCGAACAGCTTCTTCTTACACTCCCTCTTCTCAACTTCTTCCACAACATAACTGCTCAGGAGAACACATTGCAACACATCAAATAGCATTTTCTGCAAAGCAGAGAGACAAGTTATGATCCTACACATGTTTCCATCTTTAAAGTGGAAAATGAAGTTACAATATGTGGAGTAAAATGTTATGTTCGGAATGTTGAGATGATTACAACAGGTGAGCAAAGGCAGCAAAAACAAAATGAATTGATTCATGAAATAAGGTGGAGGATAATGAGTAGGAAGAAAATGTTCTGTGATGACAAAGTGTCTAGTGTTTAGGGTGAATTATAAGCTGACACATGTGTTTGGGGTTCAAAAAAGTGTTACAGGTGTAAAAAAGAGACAACAAATTAAAAAACACATCATGTGTCAATCAATGGCATGCCTGCATAGGCCTGTGTCAACACAGACAATCATTCTCCTAATGAGGAACCAGGCCTCATGATCAAGAACACTTTAACCCTTAGTTAAGTATAAAAATAAATAGACACCTCATGAGAAGATCAATGGTTCCATCAAAGGATGATTCATATGTTATGCAGTAATCATAAAACAATGTTCAGTCAATTTGTTGAAGGTAACAGTTAGGAATTACATAATCAGATAATACAAAACTTCTTGACCACAAAGAACAAAGATAATACAAAGCTTCAAAAATTCAAAGCACTAACACAAACACAAAAGAGAATTACAGATACTGTCATAATATAATTTGGGAAGGTTATTGGAGCAGCTTTCAATGCTCTCTATCCTAAGCTAAGACATTAAAATTATCAGCAATTCTCAAAATCCCTTCTCATATAATTCCTTGGTTTGGGTATTAGGAGTCCATAAATTGAGCTTGTTCTGGGTTCTTACTTACTCCAAGGTTAAATATCGAAGTTCAGAATTCTCTCCTATTAACCTCTATACCCTACTTTATAAGGAAGACTAATAGTTACTAGCACATGTACACACCCTTTCTTTGAAGATCGAAGAGCATATCAAGATCATCACTCACTACCTGAGTTCTCATTTCTTCTTTTAATTAGGTCAAGCATTAAGGTCAAACCCTAACACTGAAGCTTATTCATGAAGAAAAGTATATGACAATACAATTGCACAGAAAGAGTTCTTCTGTAAACATGATTTTAACAAAGGGGAATCCCCATTCTTTGTGTGTGTGTGTGTGTGGAGGGGGGGGGGGGGATTGTGTTCTGGGA
>JAOXJP010073257.1:0-15228 GCA_025762735.1 Platanus orientalis
GTCAATCCCTTGGTCAAAACTCCCATGTATCATGTATATGTCTTGTAAGTGTCCATGTCATGTCAAGAAGACCACAAATGGACCAAGGACTTAAAGCCAAAAGCACGAAGATTCAAGGTATAAATCATGCATGTATCATAAGAGTTTTGTTAGGTAGAACTCAAAGAATTACTCCAAGAACAAACAAATGAGGAGATCTTTTCCCGGATATAGGAAAAAAATGACTTCTCAAAGGAACCTCCCATTTGCTATGAGTGCAAAGGAAGAGGACATATTGCCGAAGATTACGGCAACAAGAAAAACAAGTTCAAGCCAAAAGGCAAGGATATGGCTGCAACTTGGGATGACAATTTTGAGGTGTTAGAAAATGAGTCACAAAGTAGTGAGGAAGGTCCTTCACAAGAGGTCAAAGCCTTCATGGCTTTTGACACTCGTATAAGTTCACTTTTGGACACAAGTGACTCAAGCAGTGAAGATGAAGGAGATGATGAAGAAGAGGAGGGGATCTATGATACCCAAGAGGTCTTAAATGAACTCTTCATTTAAAGTGTTGAGTTGGGAAAAAAAATGAACAACTTAAGAGGGAAGTTAATGACTTGACCAAAAAGTCAAAAACCCTTGAAGACACCATCTACATCCTCAAACAAGAGTCTTTTTCAGAAAGTGAGAAATAAAAAGATCTTTCCAAAGAAAACCACATGCTACTATGTGCTAAGGATGAAATGAGCTGAAGATAGTTGAATTAGAAAAGAATCTCAATGAAGCTAAACTCTTTCTAGGTCTAGAACAAGATAATAAAAAGCATGAGAAGGGAAAACTTCTTGAGAATAATTAAAAATTATCTAACAAGGTTCGTGAGCTTGAGGAGAAGCTTAAAACCTTAGAAAATGAGAAGAATGAGTCAAGTAGTGATGGCTTACTCATCTAAGAGTTGGAATACCAAGTCAAAATCTTAAATGAAAGAAATAAATCTCTCAACTTGACTTGTGCTCAACACACAAAGAAGTCCCTTGATTATCTTAGACAAATCAAGGAACTTGAAGAGAACAAGATGAAGAACATCTTAATGCTAGCCCAAGGAAATGGAAAGTTTGAGAAGATGCTCACCATGGGCAAAGAGTATGGGAAGAAGACCGGACTTAATTACAACTTGGAGGCAAATATCACTTTCTTTACTCAAAGACCTAATAATGGCTTTGTTAAAGCTAAAGAGAGAAATCAACCTCCTCCACTACCTTCCTATAATGGAAAGGAGAAAGTGGAACATCTAAGACCCTTCTAAAGGTCAAGGAAGGCCGAGAAGATACCAAATGCCTCACTCAAGGGAAAAGCTCCCACAAGTCGAGGAAAAGATTTTGAAAAATCCATGCAACCCCAATCTTGGTCTTATGCCTAAATGGTTGGAAGTAGATCCCAATCCAACTAAGCATCTTCCTCAAGAGGAGCTCAAGAAATGAGTAAATGTTATTCCTATGCTAAGGAAACATGGAATAAGTTTCAAACCAACAAGGCTTCCACTTTAAGAGGATTCCAAGGGAATGCCTTTACTTCTAGGATGACTAAGGGACAACCTAGTCAAAATAGAAAACCTAGAAGATCCCAACAACCCTTTTATGAGGAGCAATGTAGAAGGAAGACAATACAATCTCACATACCTAGAAGGTCCCTATTCTATTGCTTCTATTGTGGCTTAGAAGGTAACATAAAGGTAGATTGTAAGAAGAGAGCAAATGACATAAAGTCCCAAAGAATGCATCCTTCAAGGAAGATGCAAAATAGGAAGAATGTCAACAAAAGAAACTATTTTCAAAGAGCTAAAAATAAAAAACTTCAAAGGAAGAATGAGTTAGCACAACATCAAAGTGCTAAAAAATAAGTTCCTAAACACCCCCTTGGTAAAAGGGAGTGGACAAGAAAGGATGAACCCAAGTGATTGGTCATCCAAACTACACTAAGAGTTGGAAGCACATTAAGATGGTATCTTGACAGTGGGTGCTCTAGACATATGTCTGGTGAAAGGGAGTTGTTTACCCAACTTGAGGAAGCTCAAGGTGGATATGTAACATTTAGTGGTGAAAACACCACCAAGATTCTTGGGGATAGGAACCATATTGACCCCTGACATTCCACAACTCACCAAGGCACTTTATGGCCTTAAGCATAATTTGATAAGTATAAGTCAAATTTGTGATAAAGACTATAAAGTTTAATTTGGTAAATATGGATGTATGATCATGGATCACAAAGAATACAACATCTTAGCCCAAGGAGTTAGGACAAATGACAATTGTTTTGTCATTGAACCCCATCTTGAATAATGGGACACTTATCTCATGACTCAAAAGGAGGAGACCAATCTTTGGCATCAAAGATTAGGACACCTTAACTTTTGGGACCTTGCAAGGCTTAATAAGAAAGGAAAGGTCAAGGACCTTCCTAAGCTAAGTAAGATTGACAATCCAATGTGCAAAGGTTGTCAACTAGGGAAGCAAACTAGAGTTCTTCATAAGAAGACCACACAAATAGGAACATCTAGACCCCTAGAGCAACTCCACATGGACTTGGTTGGTCTAACTAGAATGGAGAGTCTAGGTGGTGAGAGATACTTCATGGTGGTGGTTGATGTTTCTTAAGAGTTACTTGGGTAACATTCCTAAGAGGAAAATCCAAAGCCTTCAACGACTTCTTAAATATTTATAAAAGAATTCAAGTGGAGAAGGAATTGACCATCAAGCGCATAAGAAGTGACCATGGAAGGGAATTCTAGAACTAGAAATTCTTGAATTGGTGTGATGAGATGTGAGTCAAGCATGAGTTTTCAACTCCTAAAACTCCTCAACAACATGATGTTGTTGAAAGAAAGAATAGAACTTTTCTTGACATGGCTACCTATATGCTTACAAGCAAGGATTTAGACAAGAGATTTTGGGTTGAGGCAATTAGCACTACTTTCTATGTCTCTAACCATGTCTATCGAAGACCTAGTACAGATAAGATAGCCTATGAACTATAGAGTGGGAAAAAGCCAATTGTTAAATACTTTAAAGTATTTGGCAGCACATGTTACATCCTTAGGGATAGAGAACACTTGGAAAATTTTGACAAGAAAAATGATGTGGCTATTTTCTTGGGATACTCCTTTAGTAGAGCTTACCATGTCTATAATAAGAGGACTCTCACAATGGAAGGGTCAATCAATGTAACGGTAGATGATCTTGAGTTAACACAAGTGCAACTCGATGCACTAGTTATGTTCTCAGATCATGAAGTTGAGCCTTCACCTCCAAAAAAGATTGAAGAAGCTCATCAAGGCTAAGAGGAGATTTCATCTCATACTAGCTTTGAGGATGAAGTTGAAAAGGTTCAACATCATTCCAAGGAAAAGAGACTCACCAAAGGATTGTCTCAAAATGGCATCATTGGTGATGCAAACATTGGATTGAAGACTAGGAAACAAATTGAGAATATTCTAAGTCATTTATGCTTCACGTCCATGATAGAGCCCAAGAGAGTGAATGAAGCTCTAAATGATCTAGATTGAATCATGGCTATGCAAGAGGAACTTAAGCAGTTCAAAAGGAATGATGTGTGGTTTCTAACTGAGAGACCCTCTGACAAGAATGTCATAGGTACCAAGTGGATCTTCAAAAAAATTTAATGAACATGGTATAATGATAAGGAACAAGGCTATGCTTATGGAAAAGGGGTATGCCTAGATTGAGGGCATTGACTTGGAGGAGACTTTTGCTTTGATTGCGAGATTAGAGTCCATTAGGATTCTTTTATCCATTGTTTGCTACTTGAAATTCAAGCTATATTAAATGGTTATAAAAAGTATCTTCCTAAATGGGATACTCCATGAGGAAGTATATGTTGAGTAACCTAAGGGATTTGTGAACTCTCACTTATCAAACTATGTATACAAACTCAAGAAGGCTTTATATGGCCTCAAACAAGTTCCAAAAGCTTGATATGAGAGCCTCATCGGATTCCTTCTTGACCACCATTTTAATAGGAGGAGTGTGGATAAGACCCTCTTCATCAAGAAACAAAATAGTAGCATACTTATAGTGTAAATCTATGTTGATGATATCATTTTTTGGTCAACAAGTGAGAAAATGTCACATGGTTTTGCCTAAGCAATGAAATCAGAATTTGAAATGAATATGGAAAGAAAACTCAAGTTCTTTTTGGGTCTTCAAAAGAAGCAAATGTCAGATGGCATATTCTTGAGCCAAACCAAGTTTTCTAAAGACCCGGTGTCAAAGTTTGGATTGCATGAATCTAAGCCAGATAATACTCTGATCAGCACAAGTGACAAGATTACCAAGGACCTTAAGGGAGTTGACGCAGATTCTATACACTATCGGAGTATTATAGGCAGCTTGTTGTACTTGACAACAAGTAGACTAGATGTTAAGGTATCAAGCATCTCTAGAGGAATTACATCTCAAAGCGGCAAAGAGAATAATCCGCTATATCCATGGGATAGTAGATTTTGGGTTATGGTACCCATTTAACACCACATCTAAGATTGCGAGATGCTCAAATGCTGATTGGGCAGGTGATGTGGAGGATCATAAGAGCACGAGTGGATGTTGCTTTTATGTTGGCAATAGTCTTGTTTCTTGGTATAGCAAGAAACAAAACTCCATCTCTCTATCAACTACTGAAGCTGAGTATATTGTAGCTGATAGTGGATACACTCAACTTCTCTAAATGAAACAAATGCTCAAAGATTATGAGTTGTCATAAGGAACTATGAGTTTTTTTGTTAAGAATAAGAGTGTAATTGACATCTCCAAGAACTTGGTTCAACACTCTAGGACCAAACACATAGATATTAGACATCACTTCATCAAGAAATTTGTGAAGTAGAAAGTGGTGTCCTTAGATCATGTGAACATAGAGGACCAGTTGGTAGATATTTTGACAAAACCATTGATTCAAGGAGGTTTGAATATCTAAGGAGTGTTATAGGGTTATGTGCCATGAGATAGGTCCTAGAGTCTCAATTTAAAGTGCTTAGGGTCAACATGATGTGGCTAAACACATAGACCAAGAGTGGCTCCCACTCTTTGCCACATATGCTAAAATAGAAGAGGATCTACATTTGTGATCGATCACAAGGCATGGTCGATCACAAACCCTATGATCGATCAAGAGGGCAATTTTGTCCAAAATTTTGCATGTGATTTTAAAACCCTCTTTAAAGCCTCAACCCGTATTTTATAGATTCATTCCCTGTAGAAATGAATCGTTTAAGTTGATTTCCCCTCCATTTTGGTTTTTCCCTCTTCCCTCTTTATAAAAACTCTTGTTGCTTGCCTTCTCATCACTAAATCACATAAGATGGTGCAAAAGAATTTTGTCAACCGTCCTTCCAAATCATCAAAGGGAGGTGTTACTCCAAGAAATCCTCCCGTAGGAGATAAGGGGAAATGCCCTATGGAGGATGATCTGTCTCCATTCCACGACAGGAAGGCCCAGGAGACATTCAAAAAGATCTTCTTCAAGCGCCAATGCATCATTGAGTGCAATGTGAACGTAGAGGTGCTCCAAACCATGAAGTTGTTTGAGCCCATGAAGGATTGAGGATGGTTATCTTACGTCAACGTTTAGGGTCCCATTCAGAATGATGAGGTACAGATCTTCTACAAAAATGTTTTCGAGGAAAACAACACAGATTACTCCACGGTCTATGGGTGTCCCATCATTGTGAATCCTGACTACATAGCCAAGCTCCTTAGGATTCTAAGGCACACAGATGGGATCGAGTTCCCCATTCACCGATTTACCCCTGCTAAGAAAGGAAATTTGACTGACTGGTTGTGCTTAAAGTATGTCAGTTGGGGCACCAAGCTCCCCTACAAGTCCTACAAGCCAATAGTCAAATTCCTTGGCTGAGTCTTCTCCTACAATCTCATCCTGATGACTCATCATAACCACCTTACTCTCCAAATGACATACCTCATAGACAACATCATCGTGGGGCTAAAGATCAATCTTCCCTCAGTCATTTATTATGTCATCTTCAAGATCACAAAAGCCTAACACTCCACAGGGAGCATTCCTTTCCCTGTCCTGATCACCAAGATCCTTACGGCACAGAAAGTGTCTTTTTGTGTTCTAGCACTAATGAAGTGCCCTACTCCTCCCTTCATAATTGGGAGCCTAAAGATGATGAATTTGGTTAAGGATGCCTCCAACCCCAAGAAGAAAGGGGTTAAGTTGAATCCGATTAACACTGCCTTAGCCTCCACTAAGGCTACAATGATGTCCCTAATGTACACAGTCATCAAGAAACTCTCTAAAGTTGTTTGCAACCAGAGAAGGCACAACACTAACTTGAAGTTGGTGGTAGCTAGGGTTTCTACTCTTGAGAACCCTCTAGTCTTGAAGTTGGCCAATGACAATACCGGTGACTATCCGGATGAGGAGTTCACAGATGAGACCGATGAGGATGGCATAGCCCATAAGAGGGGTGATGAGGAGGAAGAAGGAGATGAGTCTGTTGGAGATCATAGAGTAGGTGATTAGGGAAAGGATGATGAGGATGAGATTGTGAGAGTTGAGCCTGAAGGCTCGGAATATAAAGAGGGAGATGATTGAGCATCCCCTTATACTGTTTGTAGCACTTTCTTTAGTCCACAATTGTCATTGTCTTTGATTTTTTGACAAGATGATAGTCTTTTTTATTTCAGATGATAGTCTTTTTTTGTGCCTATATGTATTGGCCATGGGCCATATAAATTTTTGTTGATTGATGTTACATGTATTCAGTTTGACTATCATCAATGAAATGACCTTGTGTTCATGTCTAGCCTTACTTTCTTTCATATGCTTCTTATGGTATGATTTTGCTAGACTTTGCCAATTTCTTGGCAAAAAGGGGGAGACAAAATTGCATACCAGGCATTGGCCATGCGAAGGATTGTATGTCTACATTATGGGGAAGTATAGCTTTCCATGATGGAGAGAATATAGCCTTATAGCTTATAGAGGAGGACAAGCATGTGAGGTCCTATACTTATGGGGGAGGAAGTATAGAGAGTGTTACTTTTGCGAAAGTATACACTTAAGAACTTGTATGCATTATGGGGAGCATACAGATTGGGGGAAATACAACAAGATTGTCAATTCTTAAGTAAAATAACTTTGTGTTACTTGTTGTCAATCTTAAAACTAAATGAACACATTTTTATTGCATTGGCTTGTGATGTTTGCTCATATGCACACTATTACATGTTTATAAATATATACTTCACATATGACTTGAGAACTATATGTATTGTTGTGTGCAAGTGTTGATGAGCAGGTCAAGATACCTAGAGCACTGAATGTAATTTTATTTTTTGTGTGTATCTTGTATTGGAGCTGATTGGCATATAGTTTAGGGGAAATTAAGCAATTGTGCCTTGTGTTGTATGTGGGGTCTAAGGCATTTGTGCCTAATAATGTATTTTGGGGAAATAGGCAAGTGTGCCTAGTGGCAATGGCCAAGAATATGGTTTTTGCCTTGGAGTTGACAAAGGGAGAGATTGTTGATGTAATGGCATCATTTGTCAAATCCATGAGCAAAGGTGTGGAATAAGCTACAACAATCAAGCCTTGAAAACCAAAACTCAAGCCAGGTCCTAAAGTAAAAGAAGGTAAAGGCATGCATGTAGCTTCATAGTGTTCATGTAGTATGACCTAAGATATGTCCCTACACATAGTTGAACATCCCAAAATGACCCCAAGCTCTTATGGACCCCCCAAGAATCACAAAATAGTGACACACTAAATTTACTATTTATGATTGATCACAAACCCCATGATCGATAAAAAAGTGAGAAGTGAAATTTTCATTGGTTGTGATCGATCACAAATAATAAAAATGGACTCCCGAGGACTAGGCCTCTTCTCCATGATCAATCATGGACATGGGTCTAAAAGGCCCCATGATCGATCACAATGTCCATGATCAATCATGGACTGGGTATGACTTAAAGGTGGGCCCACACCACCTT
Source organism: Platanus orientalis (assembly GCA_025762735.1). Lineage (NCBI taxonomy): Eukaryota > Viridiplantae > Streptophyta > Magnoliopsida > Proteales > Platanaceae > Platanus > Platanus orientalis. The sequence goes on from JAOXJP010073257.1 coordinate 8,013, forward strand.
AACACCCCTAAGCATATTTTGGAGGTCACAAAAATTGACCCCATGTGACCGATCATGGCAAAGTGTTTTGGAAGTCTGTCAAAACGCTGTTTTGAATTAATTGTTATTTTCTCTTACCCATTTAAAAAGATTCTAATCCAAGGATGGTGAGTCATTTCTGTCCTCTATAAAAGGAAAGTTTCCTTTTAGGGAAAGACAATCTTCAAGCATTCAAGAGGGTGTTATTTGTTTTTTCTAAAAAGAGCCTCCAAGGGTGAAAAACCCTCATCCTCCATTGCTTGAGCTCCAAGCCTAAAAGTTCCTAAAAAAAAAATATTTTTTGGTTCCCTCACAACTTAGCTATCATCTATTTGAGAGGTGTGGTTTGGGTTATCCCTTGTAGAAACCCTTTTGTAGTTGGCCTAGCTCAAGAAGATCTACTATCATAGCTTGAAGAAGAAGTGGGCATATAAGACAAACCAACTCAATAAAGAGCACTCCCACATTTGGTAAGAACAACAACATCAACCAACTTACTGGTAATATTTGTTATTCTCTTTGCATTCATTTGCATATTCATTCATTCCCTATTGCTTTGCTTCCGTAAAAAACACTGGAAGCTTTACTACCTTCGCCAAAGACATTAGAAGTAGTGCACACTCATTGGAGACATAGAGTGTTATTGTGTAGCTTGCTTGTGAGAAAATAGTTATGTTTTTTATGTTGACCTAGGTTGTATGTGACAATCCAAATGAAATATACCTAAGCTCAGTAATGAGCTTTAAAAGAATGGACATAGGCCTTTGTGCAAAATCCACTATAAATCTTATGTTGTGGATTGAGTGTCTGATTGCTTGTCTCTTTATTTGTACTCATATCTAATATTGTTCATCACGTGTTTGTTTAAATTCTTGCATAAGAAAATTGTTGCACACACTCACTTGAACTAATTTTAAGAAGATTAAAATCAATCCTAACATTAGCAAGAAATGGTAGAATAATTTTTATATCCTATTCACCCCCTCTAGGATAACTTTATAGACATTTCACTCTTAACTATGAGTAAATTGAAAAGGTTCATTAACAAGGATAATGTGTGTGAGATGATTCTAGTTTGCAATATGATGTATCCAGTATTGGCACAAATTTCATCTTGCAAGCAAATAAAGGAAAATATTTGCAAGCCATATTAAATCAAATCAAGCCTCAAAAACCATTAAAAACAAGTTTTGTGCTCAAGACACGTAGCCATACCTATGTGAGACATTTATTTAATGGAATACAAGCCTTATGGATACTATTAATCGATAGGGATAAAATTTTTCCGTGTGGGTTAAATAACTTAAAATTAACCAAAATGTAAAATAAATCATCAAAATCATCTATAACTGACAGGTGACAGGTCCCCAGATTAAGAAATAAAGTCAATATAAAGTTATAGGTGAATATCAAGATCCTATTTATGCAAAGTTATACAATTTGAGTCTGATAGGATTCAAAACACTGCAACTATTCATCTCATATCATTAAAGACAAGGATTATCACATGAAGATATGGCTTATCACATATAACCAATATGTAATCTCATCCGTGGAAAAGGAATCAAGCCACGCGGTTACCCATCTATGCAGAATAGATTATCAAGATAAGTTTAATGTGTTTATGATAAAGCTTAAATACCCCAAACAAGGGTCATGGGTAGAATCTATAACGATAAAAGATTCTCTATAAATACAAGGTCCCATGCATGGGATAAGGATTGGAATACCTTTGAATCCCACCTCTCAATCTTTCTTTTATGCTTAAGTTACCATCTCTTTTAATGAGCTCTAGATTTTGTGATCTAGCTTCTAGGGAAACCAAATAGCTGCAACAAGGAAAAGAGATCAAGAATGTATTCAATAAAGTGATAATTGTAATATTGTGATACATTTATAAGTATCATGAAGCTTTCTTTTGCATATATATCTTTATTGTAAGCCTTAATCAAAGGTTTTCTTCATTCCTTATATGGAAGAGATATAATTAATAGATTCGGTTTACTGGATTCGGAGAAGTGTAAAACCCCCAATTATAAATAAAACAATTTTAAATAAATGGGTAATTTGTTACATACTGCAAAATTTGGTGTGTACATCCTTAATCATGATAATATTACTTCACATCTACATACTTATCTGCATTGGGTGTAAATTGAGTTAGATTGCTATTAAGTAGATGTTTATGATAATTTTCTCATATATACAATTGGAGCTTATATATATATATATATATATTAAAATAACCCTATTTACTAGAGAATTTTTATGGTCATTCAAGTAAATGGTTCTAGTGCTTTAATTTAGCAATGAGTAATGTTCCTTAAGCAATATCCTAATTAGTTAGGTAAAAAAAATCATCAAGGTGGTTAGATAGTTATCAAGAAAAAATCATTATTAGTTTCCCACATGTATGCTAGGGCTGTTGTCGCGCTCCAAAATCCATACTTGTAACTTGTAATACTAAGAATTTTGACACGTGACATTAATCCATTCATACTAATACCATTTAAATTGCTTATAAAATTTTCACTCTGACAATTTTTAACATGCACAACGAAATTGGGTAAATAAATCATAACCAATCCAATCCATTGACAAAAAATCCATAATCCATAAACTTAAAAACCATAGTTTAACATAATCCAACTAATAATAATCCATCTCCATAAACCTAAACTCAAACTAATCTATTACATCTCATCAAATAGAACTAGAATAAATCGAACTAAAACTAAATCAAATCTGTCTCTAAAACAAATACTAAATCAAATAACAAAATGCTTCAACTCTGAAAATAAACATAATAAATTAACTAAACTCTCCAACATTGCTCTATGGATCTAAGCTACTGGTCTACCTTTTCATGTAACACCCCGCACATGTTTGCATATATTTGCACACTTTTCGCACTTATACTAGACACACAGGTTATATATGTTCTACACACACTTAGAACATTAAAAACACACATGTATTGATCTATAAATTGGCAAGATTTTAGAAACACAACAGAAAAAAAATATATATGAAAAATATGTGAGCAAACTTTATGTCATTGGAAAAGCACAGAAGTCTAGATTCAAATGAAATAAACGATAAGAGAAATTGAGTCTGAACAAACAAGATACATGAGTTTTAGCCCAAAACAAAAATAAAATAGAAAATTCGGGCCCAAACCTTATTAATTAGGGAAGGCCCAATTGGTCGAGCTAAGGGGTCTATATCGATCAGGAAAGGCCCAATCGATTGGCCCTAGGTAGTTCGATCGATCGAGAAAACCCACCCCTGATTAGTCGGCCTTGTCCGACTGATTTCAAAAAGTTCATAACTCTTCTTCTAGGGGTGGGCTTCTAATTGTGGGACTCCTTGGGGATTATTGTCAGCACCCAAATTTTGACTCAGGTTATCTATTGGAATGAGTAAGCACATCAAAGCAGTATTTAGAATCAGACCTTAGGCAACCCTAGTTTAGGGAGATCAAGCCTAGACTCTAGGAGCCTAGACATTCCTTATGCAATCTTCCCCAGATATTTTGGTTGTAAAAATCATCATCTACATCATGCAATGTGTAATGACATCTCAAGGATCAGTCAAAATACACCCTTTTTGGTCAAACTTTAATTGTTCAAGAAGCATCAACAAGACTTCAAGGGTCCAACATTTAAGATTACCAATCTCATTGCCTTCAAAATTCTCCAACTTCCATAAACCTTCTTACAAAGAAACATCACAGGAAGAAATAAATACCATTTACCCTTTTACCTTCACAATAAGCACCTGGACCCTCAGGAGAGCCCCGAAGCTTCTCCAATCACTTGAATTATGTCATGTTAGATCCTGCACATCCCAATTTTAGTCCTCTTCAAAGAAATGTCCTCAAAATAGACACTCCTGGAATATGGCAGCAAGAGATTTTTCAATCACCAAGATCTTCTAGTCTTATTATGACCCTTAAAAACTCTCAAACGTTTGTCTGACATATAAATTTGGAAAGGTCAGTGACTGTCTCTTCGTTTTTTTCTTATCTTCAATAAGTTACCTCCCAGACAAAACCATTTGAGGTTTCAAACCCCTTCAATATCTCAAATCTTCTCCAAGACATACCAAGGTAGTTTTGGTTGCATTTGATCTCTATGAGTCCCAAAAGTTCCTCAGACAACCAAATCTTGACTAGTTAGTACCCACCTCTTTAGATTTGTAAGGCCTTTGAAAAACTCTCTAATAAGTAGGTTAATTTACAAGGTTAACCTACTTAGATTCCTTCAAATTTTGTAAAATGAGCAGCATATTTGGGGTAACTATCAAGTCTTCACTTGACTCCTAAAAAAGTCACCAAAGATCCAAAATCCAGTTTGTCGATGGCCATTTCTTAGCAACTCTAAAATCCTTAAAAGACTATCACCCTGAACTATCTCATTTGGAAGCTCAACAAGCTTACCCACCACATTTTGTCCAAATTAGGTCAAAACATTCTTTATTTGTAATTAACATGGTGAGCCCCTAAGAACTCCCCTGAAATTTGAATTCTACAAGGTCAGGCCCATTTTCTTTGTTTTTTCCCTCCCCTTAAAAGATTGTCTCTAGAAAAAAAACAAATGATAGACCTAAGATAGTCCAAAATTCCCTCTTTAGTGAGCTATTATCACTTTGTCCCCTTAAGTGACCCCCCTTGGAAAAGCTCCTGAAGATTGCCCGGGAACCCGAAGGACTAGCTATTAGTTCCTGTAGCTCCAAGATCCTTTAAACTTCAATACTTTGTGACCCATTAATTTTCCACAGAAACTTCTAGCAACTTTAGTGGCAATTTTAGTCAATATTTTTCACTTGCCAAAAAGAGATTTTTTAGCACGGTTTCCTGCTCAAGGATTGGTTGTCTAAATGGTTTAAGCTTGTGTCTCACAAAACCTAAGAGCCACCTTTTATCTAAAGATCATAGAGACTAATTTGGACATCTTTCCCTTTCAGTAATTATTTAAGAAATTTTGAGGTCCATCAAGCCCCAATTCTTCCAATCATAATTTATTTTTGACTGATTCGTTACAATCAGAACATCCGAGATTTAAAAAATGTACTTTGATTTTATGTGTTTTCAAGCACGGGAACCTAAAAAGTAAGGTTGCGCTATAAAAGTCCATTTTCCCTTGAAACTTATTTATTAGATAATGATGAACTAATAATTTTTCTTTTATTTCATTAGTATCAATAAATATCATTTACACTAAAGACAAACACTTTAGCCCTTAGACAAGAATCTCCCTTGTGCACCCCATGTCTGTAATGCCTTGCTTCGTACAAAAAGGGTAAAAATGTAATTTTATCCTTCTATGGGTAAAATATTTCGTTCACATATTTAAACAAAACATAGATTGGTTTAAGAACCCATTGGATCAAGGTAGAAGTGTAAGACCCAAGTTGTGCCTTAAACCTATCAAGTTCAAAAGTTATCCTAATTTTTACAATTAGGGTACCTTTGTGGGCCCATTGACACAAATACTGAGATAATTAGAAGTAATTTTATGCCTTGATAAAAATATCTAGGAGTCTACTTTCTAGAAAAATAAACAGTGTGTAATTATGAGTTTTCTAGAAGAAGTTATGCTCATTTTCCTACACGGTGTCTATCTTGACAGGCCCATAGATTTGGAGTAACTTCCCAGGCCCAGTGACACAAATCCAGAGTGAATTAGAGGGTGATCCATACCTTGTTGAAAAGTTTTTGAAGTTTAGTTTTCAACCCAATAAACAGAAATCAATTTCAAGTTGTTTAGAGAATGTTATGAACATTTTAGTATGAGGAGATAAAGGTGAGAAAAACCTATTTAGATCGATCCAAACTTCCCATTTGATCTAAATCATTTGAATCAATCCAAACTTATTTAGATCAATCCATGATCAATCCAAGAGCTCTTGGGTCTCAAAAAAGTGATCAAATAGTGTTGGAACGATTTAGGATCGATCTAAATGACCCAAATTGTAATTTTTAAAGGAAAAATCGATTTTTTTTTATTTTGGAGAGTGTGGGACCCTCCCAACTCGACCCAAAACCCTATAAATATGATAAAGAAACACTAATAGCCTCATTTACATCAACATAGAAAGAGTTGAAGAGACTTGGGGAGGTTTAGAAGGGGAAGGAGTTTTTTCCCAATTGGGTAAGTTTCACTTCCAACCATGAAAATTCTTCTAGATTAGCTTATTTTCTATAGTAACTTCCTAGTTTCATTCATTTGATGATAAATCTACATTGATTTTTTATAGAGAAAGTGATTTTTAGTGATTGAAGAGAAGAAACTTGAGGAATAAGAAAGGATATGAAAGGAGTGTAAGTACTCTAGCAAACTAATGTTGATTCCATCATTGTTTCTAGTAGATCCTTATGATTTGATGATGAAACCCAATGTTAGAATACATTTAACTTGGAAACCATGAGAACCTTGCTATACATTGATGAATTCTATAGTTGTGGGTAAAGTCTATATTAATTGGATGATATTTTCATCACTTTTGTCAAATTCCTTTGTTGAATCCATGTTTTCTGTTGAAATCTCATGTGAATCACTATGAATATTGAATCTAAGTATGTTTTGACATTATGCTCCTCCTTATTGATAAATCTATGAAGTCTTCCTTTGAAACCCATATGTTAGACATGCATTTGACCTAGATCTAAGAACGATTTGATAAGAACCTCTATGAAATTGATTGTTATGAAGAAAATATGATTGATTAAGGTGAATCTCATTGAACTACCATAAGGAATATGAATTCTATTGAACTAATATGAAATTGAACATGAGAGAGTGCCTTTGATTAAAATAAAGCATGATTAGAACACCTTGATTTCCACACATTCATTATGAAATATGAACCAATGATTGATATTATTGATTCCTTTGAACAATGCAAAGATCTTAGCATATGAAAGATCAAAAGAACTAAGAATTATCAAAATCTCTTCAACGAAAGGATTATATATGATTTATATGAATGAAATATGAACTATTGAACATGAAATGTGAAAGTATTACGATCGAATCTTATTGAACCACGAAGCTTTCTTTCATATGTCTTGAGACATCTTTTTGAACCTTGATATCCTTTGATATATCCATATTGTTATTAAACTTTGAAATGTTATTGAACCCTTTTGGGCTTTATTGAACCATTAAATTATTGAACCCCTTTTGGGCCTTAT
>JAOXJP010073268.1:0-15227 GCA_025762735.1 Platanus orientalis
AGGTAACCGCGTATGCGGGTGGACCAGGGTGCCTAACACCTTCCCTGGTCCATAATCGAACCACTTACCCAGAATCCTTGAGTCAACCAGTTTAAAATGGAGTTAGACATTTCAAAAGAATTTAAAAATAAAATTATTTTGTTTTCCAAATATAGATGTCCAATCACATCTTTCAAAAGGCTGGTGGCGACTCTAAACCATCGTGGGTTAGGCCCATGATGAGTGGATCACTTTTCTAAGAAGTCCACCCATCGTGCAAAAACCAAGGCCCACACCTCCAGGAAACACCTAGCCTTAACGATGTAGAAGGCATCAAAGGCCAGGTACTTTTTAGTGGCCGCCTCAACGGCTCTCTCTCTCTCCTCCTCAGCTTGGATGTGGGCCAGTTTCACAGCCTTGGCTACTCTCTTGCTCACCACCTCCTCGAGGGCTGTAGAAAATGAGTCATCAACCTCGATATGGTGATTCCTCTCCACCTCGAGTTCCACCCTCACTCGGGTGATCTCCATCTCAGCTAACCACAAGCATGTCCTCAAATCCTCAATGCATGCCTCATGTTCCACGACCCGGGTGGTCATGCTAGTGTTGGCACCCTTAACCCATTTAACCCTATCCTCGAGGGTACATATTTTAGCCTTGGCACTCTCCCAGGTAACCTGAAGTTCATTCTTGGCCTAGGCAAGGTAATTTTGGAAGTTGCCTCAGACTTGCTCGCTGAACTTGTACCTCTGAATGGAGGCCACCATCAGGGCCATAGTTTGAAAAGATAGATACAAAGAAAAGTTGGGTTAGTATAAACGCATAAAATAAATTTTAAATTATAAAAGAATTACTTTGGCCGCATAATGCATGATCTCCTGGTGGAGAGTAGAGGGGCTAAAAGATTTCCTCAAGGACTCGAGGTCCTCTAGGGGAACGCCTCCTAAGAGATAGTCTACCCCAGGGCTCGGATTTGATATCTAAGATGAGGGCCAGAATGAAGACTCTCCCCTCTCCAGGACCAAGGAGGAAAGCGCCTGGGTACTGGCTGCATCAGAAGAGGGCACCACTAGGGGGGTAGGAGCTACAGTGACTATTGACGGCGAGGCGGGGGCCTCGATGGCAGGAGTGATTTTGTGGGAATCCACCGCTTCGCCCTCTATGGAGAGAGGAGACCCAACAATTTTCACCTGTAAATCCATGACTTGAATAGTGGCATCAGGAGCTGGGGGAGCTGTTGGTTGGGCTAGTCTGGCTGTTGTTGCCTCAGGGGTGACCTCGGGGGCTTGAGAATCAGAAGGCCCCCGAGGATAAGATGTCATTTTCTCTTCTTCAAGGACACGGCCGCCCCCTGACCAGCTGCCCTAGCCTCCCAGGCCTAAGCCAGAAACTTCTTGATCATCCTCAGTGCTGCATAAAAAAGTTGACTCAAGGTTAGAAACTAATCAAAAAAAAAGAAGGAAAGAGAGAAGAGAGAAGGGGGTAAGAAAGAAACAAAAGAAGGGTGAGTTACCCAGGTCAGGGCTAAACCTACACTGATGAAGTCGCACGGGTGTAACTAAATCAAGGAAGGCATGGGACAAGTAGTTCGCAATGTCTTAAATATAAGCCTCCTCCTCAGGAGATAGCTCGTCTACCTCTGAACCTGACACAAAAAATAAAGAAACGCATAAGACGATAGAGAAAACAAGGGAACCTAAAAATAATAATAATAAAATGGCTAATCATGACTCACCTATGGGGCTGATGGCCGATACCTAGGCCCAGTTGAACTTTACAAGGGGGACTTACCCAGGGGGATACTCCCAACCCTCTTTGAAAATAAAAAAAAATATCGGCCCCTCCACCCGCTATTGGAGTTCAGGAGCTCGGTCACCAGGGTTGAAGTCAGGTATCGGCTTAAGAAATAAAACCACCCTAACTCCTGCTCCTTTGGGTAGTAGCAGTGGAAAAACTCATTCAAGGTAAGGTGGGTTGTCCCCTTGAATGTTAACGCCCATAGGTCATGCATCCTATGGCTATCCACCAGGCATTAGGCATCAGTTGTCCTAAAGCCAAACCAAGACAGAATAGTAGCTCCTAAAAAATGAGGGAACTGGAAACCGAAGATCCGCTAGAAGGGCTTGCTCGTACAGTGCCATGTTGTCGGTAAGGGCCTCAAAGCCCAGATATCCTCAGGGGTAGAAAGAGTGACCTCCTTGAGAATAGAAAAGGTCTGACGATAATGGGTTAGGGTTCTCTCCCCTAACTCAGAGGAATAGCTGGCCGCAATGAAATCTTGCTCGGGAGCAATCTCCCCCGCTGCCTCTTGGGCATTAGAGGGGTGTGGCTCGGTGGTCTGCCCCACTGGGTTTTGTCGGACCTCCAATAAGTCATCGACACTGTTAATCATCTGGTCAACGGTATCCCTAGACACCATCGAGTGTGGGTTTATAGAAAGGAAAGAAATGCTAGGTAGAAAAAAAGACTTCAGAAAATACCAAAGACATGCTAAGTAACGGAAAAGTAAGTTGTGAAAAGGGGAAATGATATACCTGAAAAAGGGACATATAAAGGGAAAACACCTGAGGTGGCAAAAAACAAGAGCCCAAGAGTGGAAGGGCCACTGAAGACTATTGAGATTAAATGCCCGAAAGCGAAGTAGGTGCTGGAAACAACAATAGTCAAATGCCGGGAAGCAGAGGACTCATTGGAAATCGCCCAATAGAGTAGACACTAGTTCAAAAGACAGCAAAGAGTGATAAAGAAAAACTAAGCTGTGTTTTGAAGGAGATATTTATAGGCAACCCTGAGTATTTTTAACCCTACATGTGTCATATATCTACAGGGTAGCAAAATCAACCCGGGAAATGAGGCGACACGCGAATCTCAAAATCTTTAAGAGATATAAATACGACCATCCGATGATGTAGGGATTCAAAGAGACACAACATTTGACATGACTCGTAACCGGTACCAACATGCCCCCTCGATTACCAAAGTCCAATAAATGCAAGACCATCATTAGCACATGTCCCTAGTCGATGTCACATCGCTAACTAAAACAATGTACCGCATGCACTAAAATGAACAGTAATAGTCACAAACAGTTTGCATTCCTGAACCGCATAACCCTGGACTTAAGAATGAGGGGGAAACTGATAGGGAAAGATACCAAGGCCCCTATAAACCGACCCCGATAAACCAACTAAGTCATTACTCTAGAGGAATTAACCCAAAGAATCCCCAGGGAGACCAACCTAGAAAACCTTCAGTGATCCCCCAACCCAAAAAATATCGAGACCATTGGCGAGACGCCTAACTATAGGGTACTTAGACACAACCTGGAAATGTCGAGTTACTCCACCCTCCGGCGCCCAACACCCCGAGTAGTCCAGAAATATTCTCGGGATGTTGCCTAGATCATTCAACACCAAACGAGTAGTCATAACCTCGAGGCACCATGTATCCTAAAATCTCCGATAAACAAAAAATATAAAGACACCGCCTTCCTTGCTTAGATATAAGCACAACCCAAAAGCCGTTATCAAGAGAGAATATTATCTACAGCTAGCCTGACATACCAAGAAAATGACAGGGAGAGCAGAGGGAGACACAGTGAAAAACATGGGGGAGAGCGACAGGTGAGATCTCATTTAATACGCCACTACTCAATCCTATAAATAGGGGTAACGACTTGCTCTCCAGGTATAAGACAACAGAAACCCTAATTTGGAAATCTTCTCTTCTACATCCCCCTGTTGTCTAACTTAACCTTTGGAGAGCTAGAGGCTGGCACCCTGTCGGCGCCTAGTTTCTTGAATCTCTCTCGGTGTTGTACAGGGTTCATTGCGTCAGAGACCTAGGCTAACTATGCGACCATCTGACAGGTGTAAAGGTATTCTCAGTCCGATACACCATTATATAGAATGAAGAAGTAAGACCAGTTCTATTGATCTTCTTCTTTCTTTGTTTTCTGATTCTTGAATGTGCTATCTTAGTTCACATCCTTTTGAAATCAAAACTTAAAAAGTGTAGGATGATTCTAAACTCTAACAAATTGAGTTGCAGGAAGAAGATTGTCTTAAATAAGGAGGATCGTAGTGCAATAATAAACAAGCTCTATCGTTTTTATTTTTGGAGATGATGGCGAAAGATGTTGAATGTGTTTTAATTTTTTGTTGTTTTCAAAACTATTTTCCTTTGTTTTATTCTTTAGTCACATACCATATAGAAAGGTAAGAGAAATGCTGCATGTAAGATTTCCCACTCCCTTGCTTTGTGTATTTGGGAAACCACTCTTATGTGTGGCCGTGTAACGAGGCGCATATAGGTACGAGCAAGGGCATTTGAGGCACATGCGCGATGATGCCTATTGGATTATTTGGGGTGATGTGATCGAGCTACGAGTCCACGAGTGAAATAAAGCCCACATGAATAACATAATCCATGAGAACAACAAACTGGCCTCAATGAGCTACATCCATAAACGAAATAAGGCCCAAATCCATGGGTGGAGCAAATGAGCTCCAACTGATTAAATCCCATGAGCAACAAAAATTTGGTAAAGCCCGTGAGCTGTGTAAAGAGCAGCCCTTAAATGGGCTTCAATTAAGTTTGTTCGTATACCTTGATCTAAGAGCCCACCAGCCCAACATTACGAACATTCTAAAATGATTAGCCCAATTCATTAGAAATTAAAACATAATTGGTTGTTAGCCCCCGAAAGAAAATAAAAAAATAAAAAACAAAACAAAACAAAATGAGAGATGGATGGGACTAAGCTCATCTCATATGATGGGCTATACAGAGATAAAGAAGAAAAAGGAACCCAAGGCAATCTCAAAGCCTCAGAAAAGAAGAAGAAGACGGGCACATAATTTGATAGCTACGATTAGAATCAAGGGTGTTTAAGTATTTAAGTGTGCAACATCTAAATGCCGGCTTCGCATGCGGAAAAGATTGGGTACGGAAATCAGTTTTTCCTGATGTATTAGAATGGCATCAGGGGGTGGACACATCAGCATTAAAGTCACTTTTTGGCACTGATGTGTCAGCCCCCTGAGGCCATTCTAATACATCAGGAAAAACTGATTTCCGTATCTAATCCCAGCCCCTTTGCATGCAGTGGTGGAGCCATATGGAGCTGGGAGGGGGCCACGGCCCCCCAAACTTTTGGAAAAGCTTTAACCTGTATAGGAAAAGAAGCAAATGTTCTGTCCAGGAATTTATGTCCTACCATGTCCTCTATAACAGGCTGACACGTGATGGTTTTTTGGATTTGGTGCCTCTTTTAAAAAAGAGAAAATGTTCATTTGAACACTTCTTTTACCGTTTTAACCCTGTACACCCCATTTTTATGAGTATCTATTTTTTTCATTTGAAAATTGTTTTTACAGTTTTGACCCTATGCACCCAGCCTTTGTGCATAGGACATGGTAGGACATACAAAATCCTGGACATAACATTTTCCCCTTAAGAAAAACCAATATATGTTTTGTTGAAAGATCTTTTATTATCAGATATTTTGTACTTTGGTTTTTTAACAAAAAATTATTGATAATTAATTCATTAAAATTTAAAAGTAATAATAGCAATGGTATCCATATCACAAGAGAAAAGATATTATAATCACGAATGCATATAGATTAATCAATCCTCCTTTTTCCCCAAAACAAAAAATCAATCCTAAAAAGTGTATATATGTATGTACATGCATGCTCCTCTATGGTATTTCTGCTTTTTCAAAAGAACCCCTTGCATCACATAGCTCAGTTTGTCATTATCTAAGTTTGAGCTCAAAATTTTTTGTTCACGAGCTTAGCCTGAAAGTACTCAAACCAAATTCATTGCATTAAATGAGTACAAGGATAATTATAATGGGCTTGATTTAATATAAGCTCAGATTATTTAGATAATTATATTTAATATAATTAAAAATTAATTTAGTAAACCTTAATACCAATTTTTTAAAATTTTAATAATTTTAAATTATGATATCTATGGGGTTGCAAATTTGACTTATGTAGCTTCATATTACAATTTTCGCTGAAGTGAGCAAAGCTGAGTTAAGCTGAGCCTAAGCTTGACCCTAGTCCTAACAAATTCTTAATAAGCCAATTTTAAGTTTGGTCTATCTCTCATAAGCTAAAATCAATATGAGTTTAGCTTGGATTAGCTCTACTCATTTTATAGAACTAATAAGATCTATTGGGGGGGCTCTGTCCATTTGGTTTAATCTATAATATTTAGACTCATCAAAGCACCAACAAGGATGGAGCCCACCAAAGCTACTAAGGGTGTAAAATGCATAGGTTTGTTTATATGATATGAAATCATACAAAATAAGATTCATGAAGATATTGAGGATTCCAAATTTTGCATAATTGTTGACAAGACACGTGATGAGTCTAAGAGAAAACAAATCACTCTTGTTTTGAGATTTGTTGACAAAGATGATTCTATACAAGAACACTTCTTTCATCTTGCTCATGCCAAAGATATATTAACATTGAATCTTAATAATAAAATATCAGTCATTCTTTCCCGCCATAGTCTTAATATTCAAAATATTTGTGAACAAGGATATGATAATGCAAGCAATATGCGTGGACACTTTTTGTTGTACATTTATTGGGATATAAAATACTTCATTGGATCTTGAATTGTGTTTATAATACATTTTTTTATACTATTGTATATAGCATAATTCATAGTGTGTAAAAAGGAAAAAATATATTTAGTTTTACTTAAGCCCCCCAAAGATAAATTCCTGGCTCCGCTAGTATTTGCATGTAGCTTTTCAGCCATGTTTTGAAAACTAAGATACGGATGACAGTTCCTCTTTTGGTGCCCAAGTTTCACAAAGTTAAAAAAAAAAAAAAAAAAAAAAAAACCACATACGTATCTTCTTTATAAGTTGCTTGTCCACACCACCCTTGAGACCATAAGGAAAACCTTTTTAGGCCTTAGACTTTTCCATTCACTTACACTTAAAACAAAATTTCTTACTACCCTCAGCCAAGTGAACATCAAGCTTTGACTTTTTCAAGTCTTCAACCACCTATAATTGATTCTACAACTTAGACTAAGTTGAATATTGTCCATGTTGTAATTCAACATGAACTAGTTGAAGGACTTAGGGAGCGATTGAACAATTATGTCAATTTAAATATGCTCATTAAATCTCTATAAGTTTTTATGTTTAAACAAGGATATTTGTGGACAAGGATATGTTGTAATTCAGCATATCCCTTGTTGGATTTCCTTCCCCCATCTTGGTGTTCAACAAGGATATAATGGAAACCTACCTTGTGATCCTATTTTGTTTCCCAAACATTTTTTTTTCAGGTTCACTAATACTGTAAATTACCACACATGGATGCCAACATATAGCATAAATCCATCTCACCATCTTTATGCCACATCCCATAATTGTAATGCCCCCGAACCCGGACTCGGATATCATCCGTATGTGTCCTGGATTCGGATCATTACATTAACATTCGATCCGTATTCCATAACATAAAGAGCCATACATATATCATAGTCTCATAATCCATTACATTTAATTACATGCGGAAGCATGAAAACATTTGTTTATGCCTTACCATAAACATAATTTTTTCACTATTAAACCATAACTCTTGATTCATTATCTTTACCATTAGTAGAAGCATAACTCATTCATAACATATATCCATAAGAAATTCATTCATAATAAAGTGCAATAGAAACTGTAAACCAACTACTTAATTCATTCCATCCATTTACTCAATCATAAAGTGACTATGAGCATAACATAATAGTTCCCACAATCACATAATATCATCAACATATAAATCTCTACAATCATATCTTTTCACTACAAACAAATCCAATGTAAAATACTTATTGCATTCAACCAAATAAAAGTCTCAACATATAGTAAAAACTAGAATCAATCATTCTTTAAGTCCTTCGTTTACTCAGCCATCATCACAATCAATCCATCTTCTCGCCCAAACCTATGCCAATTGGGGTGAGCCTGACATGTTTAGGAAATACAAATGCAAACCATATCTAACTGATAGCAGATATAGCTTACACACAGGTTTCTCTTATGTAACATAATCATGGATAACAATATGAAGTTCAAACTATAGAAAACAATAGTATATAAGTCCATGGGTACAATTAAATAAGCATTACAACCATTATCAATGTCATCGACAATGAAGGAATATATGTTACAATGTAATGATAAGTGTAGCATATTTCACTTTTGGAATTATTCAATATATCACTTTTATATATTTATTTTCTTACTTTTTATCAATAGTTCACTCATTTATCATTAAGATTTGATTACATTCATATCGTAGGTTTCATTTTCTTATAGACTTAATTAATGTCTTGTTCATTAGTTCATATCATTTCATAATAGATTTTAAAGGTTCAATTGTGATTCTCCATTGTTGCAACCCAATGAAAGGTTCCGAAACTATGTTTAATAAGCTTCAATAGGTTCAAATGAAGGAAAGACACAAGCTAAGTCAATATCAATAATTTTCATTGTTGTGACCCAATGGTAGGTCTCAAAACAATAATCAAAGGGTCAGATAAATTCAAAGGATTTAATAAGGTTCAAAAGTAGTCAATGATACACCATTGTTGCGACCTAATGGGAGATCCCAAAACAATAATCACATGTGTTCAATGAATCAATACAATAGTCAAATGACAATCTCTATTGTTACGACCAAATGAAAGGTCCCAAATAATTTTACCATTGTTACGATCCAATGGTAGGTCCTAAAGATCGTATCATATCCATTGTTGTGACCCAATGGAAGGTCCCTATATAGATTACTGGTGTGGTCCTCTATACTATACCATTGTTGCAACCTAATGGCAGGTCTCAAAACAATATTCCATTGTTATGACCAAATGGAATGTCTAAAAACTATATTCCCTCCCCTATTGTGACCCAAGGGTAAGTCCTTATATATATTCCCAATGTGGTTATCTATATTTTACCATTGTTGCAACCCAATGGTAGGTCTCAAATACATATTTCATTGTTGCAACCCAATAGAAGGTCTCAAATGGGTCAATCATGTTCTAAGAGTCCAATAATTCATTAAGGCCCAAAGAGAGTTCAATAGTTTGAAGATTCAATAATATTTCAAAGTTTAATAAACAATTAAAGCATATCAAAAGATATCAATAGTCAATAAGGGTTCTCATGACATATGAAAGAAGGCTCTATGGTTCAAAGAGTTCCGATCATGATACATTCACATTTCATATTCATTTGTTCATAATTCATTCATATAGATCACAGATGATCATTATTTCAAGTAGATTTTTATAATTTAGTAGTTCTTATGATCTTTCATATCATGAAATCTTTTCTTTGCTCAAAGGACTCAAAATTGTCAATCATTGGTTCATATTTCATAGTCCATATGAGGAAATTGAAGTTTCAATCATACTTAATTTCAGCCAAAGACATTTCAGTTTAAGGGAATTCACATTTCTTATGGTATTTCAACAAGATTCACTTAAATCAATCATATTATGTTATATAATAGGTAATTTCATAGGGATTCTTATCAATTCGATCTTAGATCTATGTCAATTACATATCTAACATATGGATTTCAAAGGAAAACTCCATAGATCTTTCGATAAAGAGAATCATGTGATCAAAACATACTTAGATTCAATTTTCATAGCAATTCACATGAGATTTTAATAGATAACATGAATTTATCAAAAGAATTTAGCATAGTTGATGGAAATAGTATTCAACTATAAGGAGATCACTTATAATCATAAGAATCATACAATTAGAGTAAGGCTCTCTTGGTTTCCAATAAAAACAATCCAATAATAGAATTCACCATCAAATCATAACTCATAAGGATATACAATAAACAAATGAGGAATTGACATTAGTTTGTAATAGTACTTACAATCCTTTTCTTCTTTCAAATTTTCCTTAATCAAGCATTCCTTTAATCCTCAATCCTTGTAAATTTTTATATAGATTCAATAAGGAGACACATTATAACAAGAATCTAGTGTTAAAAACTTCAAATTCAAGCTAAATTAGCCTCTATCTAAGAAAATCAAACGTACCTTAGCTTAGGAGAGATAAATCATCTATTTTCTCAATTCTCTCTTATCTATCATTCTCTTAGGTGTATTCTAATCTATTTTAAGTCAAAATAAGGTAATATATCCATCATTGCACAAAAATACCATCATATGAAACAATTCTAAATGAAAAGGGGAGAAATTTCTTAATTTTTTTGAAACTGGAAGTTTAAGGACCCATCATAGGAATCCGTGACCCATCACAACCCTTTACTATGATCCATCCTGGTTTTTGGGGATTGATCGTGGACACCCCTACAATCCATCGTGGAAATAGGAGACCGATCGCAGTATGCTATAGGATTTCAAGGTTTTGGAAATGACCCACGACCCATCCCGGATTTAGGTGACCCCTCACAGGTACCCACCGCAACCATCCCAAAATCTTGAGAACCCCACGGTTCCTAAACTGACTTTTCCATCTTTTAACCTTTGTGAGAAAAATGGTCATAACTTTTTCTATAAAACTCTAATTCGCACACCGTTTGATGCATTATAAACTAGGCTCGTAGACCTTGGCAATGATGTATGGCTTATACTCAAATTGTCTTAGGATTAGTACAAGATTATCCGTAAAGTTATCTTAATTGCGCACTTAGGAAAACTTCTGAACTTGAACAGTTTGTGATCTAACTTAAGTTCTATATTTTTAAATTGGTTCAAAGGGTTCCTAAACTACTTTATGGTCTGTCTAAAACATGTGAATTAACTATTTTATCTTTATAGGGTAAAATTACAATTTTTCCCTTTAAATACAACACAAGGTGTTATATCAATAGTCCTTTGTCACCTATGTTCGTTTGGTATTAGAGTGTAAAGGATTATGAGTAGTAATAACAAAACATTAAATATGGATGCTAGCAAATAACATCAAGCCATTATCACTATGCCACATCCTATAATAATCATTTTTCTTTTATGTTCTCTCAAGACAAAGGTGTGCAGGAGGGTGAGTGTTGAAAACATAGTTATATCACTCAATTATGAGCATATTCCTAGCTTTCTTCTTTAACTCACATAGTTTGAACCAGTTTGAGAAACAAATATATTAATGATTATCTACAAAAGATCAATTGATAACATACACATACTTAATCAATGTGAATACAATGGATCCTAAAGGAGAAATTATATTCACAAGTTTTTAATGGTTATTAGAATATTCATGTGTACCCTTTTTTTATGGCAATAAGAAAGTTATACATTGAAAAGAGTAAATAATAACATTGAGATTCAAGAAATCTAAAACTCTTTTGGTTTTATTTATACATGATGATTATAAAATGGTAATTAAATGTATGTTTTTCTTTTATCAAAACCATAATGAATTTTAATTTATTTACCAAAATCCTAAAGCACTAAACAGTAAAGTTTTGTCCTTATTACTAATCATCTTAAACTCCATGGTCCAAAGGTAGAAGGAAAGAACATGATTATTACAATAAGTGGCATAGGGTTGATAAGATAGATCAATATTATATGCTAGCATCCACTCCTAATATCTTACATCATTCATATCAATGAATTTTCAATGTATGTGATGGTAAACCTACAAGAGATGTCTGGAGAATAAAATAAGGTCACAAGGTAGGTCCCATTACACCCGAGTTAAATACCAAGATGATAATAATATTTATAATAAGGGAACACAATTTTAAGATGCTTGATCATAGTAATTCTTAGGGTATCCTTGGAGCTGAAATAGATGATTCTCAAAGTGAAATAATTTTTATTTACTTCTTAAGTCTTTCAACAAGTTCTATTGAATTACAAAATTATTAAATTCAGTTTAGTCTCAAAATATGAATCAATTACAAATGGTTGTATATTTGATAAAAACAAACCCTAAAGTTAATAATAGTTTTCAATTAGAGTTAAAAGGAAGAATAAACTAAAATAAAATATAAGACCCAAAAAGATTTTGTTCATGGTCTAAGAATGACATGGATGTATGCTATAAAGAGAGCTAATAATAATTGTTTTTACTATAAGAAGCTTAGGCACTAGAAATTTCAAGTACACTTCAATTCTTAAAAAATAAGACTATCGAAGTACACACAAATATATTATCATTGTTAAATTGAATTTATTAGATAGGTCTTATAAATATTAGTGTGTGGAATTAAGTATAACCACACGCATTTGCATTGGA
The DNA here is from genome assembly GCA_025762735.1 of Platanus orientalis. NCBI lineage: Eukaryota > Viridiplantae > Streptophyta > Magnoliopsida > Proteales > Platanaceae > Platanus > Platanus orientalis. Next base: position 12,254 of record JAOXJP010073268.1, read on the forward strand.
GTTCCAAGAGACCAAAAAGATGATTGATGGTGAGTTGTACTTGCATCTAAGGCTTGCAATGAGAATTGTTATAATGATAATAGGTACATACATACTAAAGTTAGCTAAAGGGTCTCAGTTAATTTTAGAATAATGTTTTTAAGTGCCTAATGTTAAAAGAGATTTTAATTTTAATTGCAAAACCTATTAACTATGAATACTATATGTTTAGTTTTAGATATTTTACTAGATTTAAAATCATCATACTACATCTAGCGCATTACTCAATAGTTTGTCCTTAATTTATCCCTGTAATAAATTTACTATACACATTGTATTTAGTGATCATTATTAAAAGGAAAAAACATTAATTTTAGTTTTGTCATGTCATGGCACTTGAGACAATCATATAAGTGTTTATAGGATTATTAGATTGGTTGTAGATAAACCTCTAAGTTTATTAAAGCTTGAAGATTTTCAAGTCAACCTTCTCTACAAGGGAAGATGACTAAGTAACATTTTCCAATAAAGTCACAATAGTTATAGATTTATTAGATTTGATACACTATGATATGTATAGTCCCATAAATGTAAGATCAAGATGTGCGTACAAATATTTCATCACTTTTCTTGATGAGTGCTCAAGATATGAGTATAATTTTTCTAATACACTAGAAGTTTAGAGTATTTGAAAAGTTCAAATAGTCAAGTGCTAAAGTAAAAAAATCAATTACATAGATTTATAAAAATTCTTTGATCCAACTAAAAATATTTCTTTACTAACTTCTCAACATTATCTTAGTTGTGGACATCAGCGAGCCCACTTCTGGCTCTGACTCCTTTCTGGTTGCTGTGGGCACCGGGGTAGGGTGACTGCCTTTAGTGTCTCTTTGTGGGGTTCGGGTGCCAAATCCCTTGTGCAAGGGGTCTGGTGCTCTTGTCTGGAGTCGCCACCAACTTGGGGTTAACTGACGGAGTTGAACATCGTTTCTCCTCTTCAAAGAAGAGAAGAAATCTAGACTCAGAAGTCTAGGGTTTAACTCCCAGTACTGGTCTGAGTTCCTGAGATTTAGGGTAAGTTGTTTGGTTACACTTGGGGAAGGGGTTAGGCACCCCAAATACCTGCCTTTTTAGAGCGGCTTCTCCCATTCATATGAGTTTTAATTCTATGTCTATGTCTATGCTTTGTTAAATGTGAATTGGAATGTCTAAACTTCATTTAGTCTGAATTAGAAGTGACTAGGATTTTTCTCAAGCCTAACGCCTGTTTTTCTAACACTTGAATTTAATTCAGAGTGAAAAACAGGTGTTGGCTTATGAACAATCCATACACTACTCTTAAGTTTGTCTTATCCTAGATGCAGGAGACCCCTCATGGGTTAGGTCTTTAGAGGGATGATGGAACCCTCTAAATGACTTGTTGGTTGACTTCTTAGGGTTAGATGGTAACCCTAAAAGAAGGGAGAGAAAAAGGAAGCAATTAATTTTTCTGGTTTACAGGCCTAACGCCTATTTTTTACCTCAACGCATATTTTTCAAACGCCTAAATTTTAATTTAAGGTGAAAAACAGGTGTTGGAGGATCTGATCAGATTAACACCTTTGTGCAATCTTTCAAGGGGGTTTGGAGGGTCCCATCATTTTGGGACCCGTGGTTTAAGAAAGGGAGAATCTTCTAGGGTCACACTGTGTAACCCTAGAGGTCCTAGGTAAGGGCCACGTAGAGATAAGATCTCCCAAAGTAGGCCATGCAATCATCTGTCACAGGCCTAACGCCTATTTTTTTGTCTAAAACGCCTGTTTGTTCAACACCTGAATTTTAATTCAAGGGAAAAATAGGCATTGGGTGCTAAACCAGCAACCAACTTGGGTTTTTGGGCCACAACAGTGGGGCCCAGAGGGGTGGGGTCTCTCTTGAGTCTTGACACTAGTCCTAGGGTTGACTTACACTTAGATAATTTTTGGAAAATATGATTTTTAAGGTCCAAGTTTAACGCTTGAAAGTCATCCCAATGCCTAAATTTTCATCCAATGCCTGTTTGTAAAAAACAAGCGTTGGGACAGAAATAAGGGCTCACAAAGGTGCATATGCACAGGGGAGACTCTCAGAGGTTATGTGTGCCATAGGACAGGACTGAGGAAAAATCAGGGCTCCTTGGGGTGGTTCCCAGATCTTAAAGCCTATTTTTTCCTTCGATGCTTGTTTGTTCAACACCTATTTTTTAATTCACTAAAAAGTAGGCGTTAGTTACTAGGAGAAAATCTAGCAATTGGATTTCTCGGTTTTAGAACCCTTAGGATTTTGCAAAAATCATGAAATTAATCATGCTACCAAGGAAGATATATATGAACATCATATAAAAAATGGAACTTCAAATCATGCATAGAAAATTCAAACTAAAATCAACAAATATTCATTGAAAGTAAGTCTCAAAAGACTCATTTTTTGAGTCTATTTGGGGGGCCATCTCTAGACCTTCCATAGCTCCTAAATCCATGAAATTAAATACACAACATCATACATATATCTAGTCTAACATAGTAAAATTTGGGCTCAAGTAACCCTTTACAAAAATCATGTCTAAAATTGGTAAAAAAAATAAAAGCAAAACAGCCTCTACTGTGTACCTGAATTAAAGCAGTTCTCTAGCATGAATTAGATAGCATAATAGTAGTCTAATTAACATATATTGAATGGGGAAGATGAATTTGAGCTGAGTTTAGGCTTACCTCGCCTTAGGGTTGAAGAATTTTGCATAATTCCTCTTTTTATTCCTCTTTCTCTTAGGGATTTAGGGTTTTTGTTGCCAACTTACCCTTGAACAAATTTTGGGCTCTTTATAACCCCAAATTGATGAAATGGAGGGTTAAGATGGTGGATAAGGATTACTAGATGGAGCGCTAGGATAATGTCTATCCTAATTTAGGTGGATGGCTAGGATTAAATCTAGGTGAAGGGTGGGGATTGATCTAGGCTAAGGGGCATGGATGGGTGA
>JAOXJP010073278.1:0-15227 GCA_025762735.1 Platanus orientalis
ATGGGGGTAAGGCTGCGTACATCTTGCCCTCCCCAGACCCCGCGTTAGCGGGAGCCTCGTGCACTGGGCCACCCATTTAATGTCTTATTACATAAAATCCAAAGTAGTTAAAATTTCTTTCTAAGGCCTTTAGGGCCTGGTTACATTCAAATAAAACCCAAAATTAGACCTAGAAACAACCCTAAAATTAAAATGGACTTAAATAAAATGCCTAAAATAACCTGGAAACAACCCAAAACTACTGGACACATCTTGGAGACTATTCATGGTCCTCAAGCTTGAAGTTCCTTATATTTAAGATCTTGCTACTAATTTGGATTCAGGGCGGGGAGTCTCCCACCATCCAATCTTGGTTTACCCTTGGTTGCCTCTTTCAAGCAAAACAGATATTTGGAGATTGGTCTTGGAAAGTATTCAGAAGAATTGTCAAATTGGAAGAGTTCTTATTTATCAAAAGGAGAGAAGCTTATTCCCATAAAGGCTTCATCGACTAGCATTCCAACCTTTTTTCTACCTCTATTTATGGTCTCGGCCTTCATTGCAAGAGGGATTGAGGAATTTTCTTTGGAAAGGTTGCACATAAAAGCTTCGAAATACCATCTAGTCTCTTATGATACAGTTTGTACTCTATAGACCATAGAGGAAAGGTGATGTTGGCATATGTTCTATCACACTCACTAATAAGACCTTAGAAAATGGAGCGAGGATTGTGTTTGCTCCCCTTAAAAACGCTAACCTCTGCTTGGCGTCAGGGACGGACACATCAGCGCCGAAAAGTGATTTACACTTTTTGGGGGGCGTTGATGTGTCCGCCCCCTAACGCCAAGCGGAGGTTAACGTTTGTTAAGGGGACTGGGCATAATCCTCTTAGTAGAAAATGGTTTTAGCACTTCAAGGAGGAAGATAGTACCATGTTGACGAGGATCATTGTAGCTAACTATGACTATCAAAATAATTAGGAAGGCATAGAGGTTTTCATCTACCACAAGAAAGGTCTATCGAAAGGCATCATGCAAAACCTTTAAAAAAAAAAGTTAGGTTGAGAATGGTAATAGAACACTATTTCGAAAAGATGGATGGTGTGGGGAAGAACCTCCAAAGCTTGCATTTCCAAACATTTAAAATATGGACATGGATAAGAAGGCAAAGGTTTCAAAGTACGTTGTTTGTAGCCAAGAAATGACTGTAGGCAGCCCATTAGAAGCTCTTATTTGAGAATTTAACTAGATTGTGATGCCAGAACTTCTTGGAACATGATTTGAACCTAATTAATCCCTAGTAAAGTCCTATTCTCCATCCGGACAGCAGGGGTTGTGGGAAACCTATAATAGTTGTCAACTTGATTGAAAGAGGTCACTTTTTGCCCAATGTTTGTCTTCTCTGTGTAGAGTTCTATAGTGGTCTATAGTCTTCAATGGGGACTTAACAGTATTTTCAGTTGGATGTATATGTAACCCTAATATATATAATAGCGGAATACATACGTACGAGGAATCAAGAACCTCATACGTTTTTCTCAGCAGCTCTCTCTCTCTCTCTCTCTCTCTCTCTCTCTCTCTCTCTCCCCCCCCCCCCTTTGTTGCAGGATTGGCTTTGTATCCAAGATCTCAACTCGGCATCAGAGCAGGTTCAACGTAGATTCACTGCCACTCTTCACTGTGTCGTTGTACCGACATAGATATCAGCATCTGTACAATTGACATCAACACTAGTGCAACCAACTTTAGATATAATGAACAATTTTGGGAGAGCATGAATTATGGGAAATTTCTATGGTGTTCGTTTGGTGATTTGAAGATCAAAAAGATTTGTTTTACTGTATTTTCGATGATTCGATAGAACCAAAGTTTGTTTCACGATTTGTGATTGCATTTAAATGTATATGCATCCCACATCAATTTGGCTGACGAGGAACTGATCGCCCAGATGTGAGGGATTACTGAAGTTGGTCCCAATTGATTTGGTGGAGAGTTGGGAGTTTGGTGATGTTGGTCGTGACCCATGTTTACCGCCCGACAAGAGACATTACATCCTTGTCATTTGAACAAGTTTGTCAACAGTGAACAGCTCTGCAACCTTCAGTTTGTGACTCTTGGTAATTAGCAAAGGCTTAGATGATGCTTATGTCTTTGTGTGATGAATTAAGGAGCGATTCTACCATGACAGAAGTAATTCCAACATGACAGAAGTGACTCTGGGTATCTATGATCGTGTTGACCATGTGTTCTCAAGTATTCCTCAGTTGCTAGTTCTGAACTTGCTATGTTGTGTAGCCGTGTGATCAATAGTTGTGGTAGTTGTGGTTTGTGGAAGTCCCATAGTACTTGTGGTTGTGTAGCCATGTGACTTAGTTAAAGTTGTGGTACGTGGAGATTTACTCCAAAGCTGGTTTAGTAAATCTTGAATTTTTTGTTATTAAAGAATGTCAGAAGAAGGCCTGAAGTCAGGCCAAACTAGCAATACTAATATGAGTGCTCTTGGGGGATTGTGAATGAGTCCCCAAACACTCTTATCACCACAATTTGTCAGGATGGAACCAATTTAATCAACCAAGTTTTTTATAACAAAGAAAGAAAAAGCGGGATATTTGACGAGTGATGCGAAGATGTCAAGTACTAAAGATCCAACCTATGCAAAGTGGGAAGCCGAAAAATGCCATGGTTATGTCTGCATTCTATGCAATCGAATATTTCAAGAAATTATTTATTTTTATCCACAGCCAATGCCATTTAAGATTCAATTATAAAGATCTATTCCAAGATCTATATTATCTTTACCAGAAAATGTCACAGTTGCGACAAGGAGATCAATCTTTGATTTCATATTATTCCACTCTCTGTGGCTTGTGGGAGAAGATTGATTTCTATAAGAGTTTCAAAGCTCAATGTGCTAGAGATATAGCATTGTGTAATCAGAAAGTAGAAGAAACCTGAATTTTTTACTTGTTGGTTGGTCTGAACCCAGAATATGAGCCTATTTGTGTCCTAATTCTTGGCAAGGATACTCTTCCTCCCTTGGATAAGGTGTTTTCATATCTAGCTTAGGAGAAGGACCGTCACTATCTCATGACTCAGCACAGCAGCCAGTCATTGACCATTCAATCTTGATATCCTCCTCCCAACATGGAGAACGTTTTAACAGAGCATGCAGCTGATCAGGGGGAGCCAAGTGAAAACCAACTTCAAGTATACAGAAGGAACCCAAAGAAGTTGCAACCGAAAACCCTCATGTCCCACACCAAGATATCTCCTCTTATCTTGGTAATATCTCCATTAATCCAATTAATGATACTAATCTTCCTATCACCTTGAGAAAAGGCTCTCGGTCTTGTGTTAAATATTTCATTTCTAACTATTTTTCCCACAGTGTTTTGTCTCCTTCTACTTGCTCCTTTGTTGTTGCATTGTATTTTGTTGTTATTCCTCGTAGTGTGTCTGAAGCTTTAGCTCAACCCCAATTGAAGGAGGCAATGGAATAGGAAACGCGTGCTTTGTTGAAAAACGAAACTCGGGACATTATGGACCTTCCTGTTGATAAAGAACCAGTTGGATGCAAATGGGTCTTTACTATAAAGAAGAAGCCTGATGGGAGTGTAGACAAGTATAACGCTTGGCTAGTTGCTAAGGCTAACACCCAAACTTATGGAGTTGACTATCACGAGACATTTGCTAAAGTTTTTCTTTTTTTTTTAAAGGTAAGGATTTAATTTATTAATATAAGCATTGAATGATAATACAAGAAAGGAGAATCATCGCGGAGGTGATATCAAAATAGAACAAACCCAAAAGCAATACTAGGCACATTACAATTCTTCATTCCATATAGCTTCCCATTCTCCATCCTCATAACTTTCACAAACCGAAGCCCCCTCAAAAAGGGACTTATAGATATGAATAACCATCTCATCCATACTATAAAACTTATTCTCAAATATCCTACTATTCATTTCCTTCCATAATCCACAACAAATAACCCCTGGTAAAGCACGTCATATGGACGAAGAAAGGCTCCCAAGACCACAAATCCACCAACTCATTATCAATTCACTATTTTTATTTTTTTTTTATAAATAACAAAAATTTTGTTAAAGAGCAAAAAAAAAAATACAACACAAAGGTACAAACTATAATGAGACCAAACAGTTTAAAATGGAGTGCTAACACCGATGTACAACGATGCTTGCCTGACACGCCAATTTTCCAATTCAACCGCTAGTGAGTTTTGTTCCTGAGATAATGCGAGAAAGAACATCGTAATTTTATTGTCTTGGAAACACCCAAGAAATTTGGATGTGAGAAAGGAAAAAGTCTCACACCCTTTTTGCCATAGAATAATGGATGAAAAGATGACTCTCTGATTCCGCCTCTTCCATGCAGAATGTGTGGGAATCAATTAGTCAAATAGTCTCACAACCTTTTAGCAAGGGAGACATTTGCTAAAGTTGCTAAAATGAATTCCATATGTGTGCTCCTCTCTTTAGCCATAAACCAAGGTTGGTCATTATTACAGCTGGATGTGAAAATTTTCTTCTTACATGGTGAAAGTGAAGAGGAAACTTCCACCTAGATTCCAAATTGCTTCGAGTAAGGGTAAATTTTGTAAACTGAAGAAGGCTCTTATGGTTTGAAACAATCACCTAGAGCATGGTTTGAGCGTTTTCAGGCTGCCATGGAGTCATGACTATATACGGTGTCAAGCCAATCATACTCTCTTCAAGAAGAGACGGGGCAGCAAGCTTATAGCATTAATTATGTATGTAATGTTGTCACCGGAAATGATGAAGTTGAAATTGAAAAATTGAAGTGTTATTTGACAAAAGAGTTTGAGATTAAAGATCTGGGGCAACTTAAGTGTTTTCCTAGGATAAAGATTTGCCCATTCAAAGAGAGGAATCTTCACATCCCAACAAAAATTAACTCCAAATCTTAATGAGAGTGGAATGTTGAGATGTAAACCAATTACTACACCTATGGATCCTAATCAAAAGTTCAAGGAAGGTGATGGAGAGAGACTTATTAACATAAAATGATATAGGCAACTAGTGGGACAATTACTTTATTTGTCCTTGACGTGACCAGACATTGCTTTTGTTGTCAGTGCTACCAGTCAGTTTATGCATGCTCCAACCACTGTTCATATGGAAACTGTGTATCGAATACTGAGGTACCTTAAAGAAAGTCCAGGCCATGGTCTATTGTTTACTAAGAAAGCAAAACTCCAAGTCGAGACATATACAATTATATTACATGTTGAGGCATATAAAGATGTTGATTGGGCAAGCGCATTTCTAATAAACGGTCTACTTCTGAATACTACACTTCTATTGGAAGAAATTTGGTCGCTTGGAAAAGCAAGAAACAAATAGAAGTTGCTCGCTTAAGTGTTAAAACTGAATACAAGGCTATGGCACATGGTGTATGTAAGTTATTATGGATAAAAATGCTCATGTTTGACTTGGGCTATCTTGTTTCAAGTCCAATGTGCTTATATTGTGACAATAAAGCAGCTATTAGCATTGCACATGATTTGGTTCAGCATGACCGGAATAAGCATAGTGAGGTTGATCGCCATTATATTAAAGAAAAACTCATGACTAGTCAAATTTGCACTCCGTTCATGATAACAAATGAGCCACTAGTATATTTATTCACTACGGGGTTGAGCAGTCTTGTATTTCATAGTTGTGTTAGGAAGCTGGGTATGTGCTATATCTACATACCAGTTTGAAGGGGAGTGTAGAGGTTTATAGTGGTCTATAGTCTTCAGTGGGGACTTAATGGCCTTTTCAATTGGATGTATACATTGTAACCCTAATATATATAATTGTGGAATACATACGTATGAGGAATGAGGAATCAAGAACCTCGTAAGACTCTCTCTCTCTCTCTCTCTCTCTCTCTCTCTCTCTCTCTCTCTCCCCGCTTCTTCTTTGTTGCAAGATTGGTTTGTATAAAAGATCTCAACTCTCTGTTTGGGGGAGGCTGAGATAGTTTCACATCTTTTACTTCATTGCCCTTTCGATTTAGAAATTTGAGCAGCTTCTATTGTGGACTTTGGTTATAAACCGGTGCTACCTGATATCTTGGCAGTCTGTTGCTGGGAAGTTGAAGTGGAATCTGAAAGCTTTTAATGAAAAAAAAAACTTTATGGTCACTGATTCCAGCAAAGGTGAGCTGGTCTTTATAATTGGCAAGAAATAATCGGGTTTTCCATAATTGTTTGGAGCTGTCTCATAAAGGCCTTAAGAAAGTTAAGGAAAGGGCTTGTTCTAGGGTAAATGTTACAAGGTCTTGGAGAATATGAATAGGAGAGTTGTCAAGGGATTGGGATGGTTTTATAGGTGTTCAGTGTACTTGAGGTTAAGTCTTCTGGTGCAGGACAGCCTATGGGGCTGTTGACTGCTGCGGCTGTGGGCCCAAAGTTAACCTAAACAGTAACCCAGAACAAGGATAATCTTAGGAACAGAATTCTGGAAATCTGGACATGAAGTGGAAATTACCAAACTACCCCTGCTATACCCGCCAGAATTTTATGAAATTTCACAGACTAGTAGAGGGTTTACAGATAAGTAATCCTTCAAATTTTCAGACTGATCTGAGAAGTTTAGGTATAGAATTTGTACAAAATATCAGGTCTGGTTACCAGTTTCCAGCAGAACAGTAAGAAAAGAGACTAACCAGGGTTGACAGAAAATCAGCAAACACGGAGAGGAATCAATAAGAGTTTAGGGAGTTGGATACTTAACTTGCAGGTGTAGAAAACCCTTCAGAAAGAACTCCAGAACGACTGCTTTAGGAGAGGGCAATTTGAGCAGAAATTCAGCCCAGAAATCCCTGCAGCTGATAGGTTCATAAGTGCAGTACAGAGAATATTCTACCAGCAGCTCCTTGAGTTTTCTAGGCTTCAATCTTTAGCACAATAAGTGCACTTGTCTATAGAGAACAGTAGCAGAGAAAGGTTAGAAACAAGAAGCGAATAAAAGGAGGAAAAGAAGAAGAAAGATGAGAAGAAGAATCATAACAAGAAGAGAAAGCAGGGAAGACCAATCAGCACCAGCCGATTGGGGCTCTAGGGCACCAACCACTAGAGAAAAGTGTCATAGCCACAACTGTGAGACCAAATAAATTTGAAATTTATTTCATTCTTCAATAATCTCAATCATTAGGCACTAGGCCCTTTATAGAGTTTGCAAATTTCTGGAGTATGGAAACTCCTAATAAGAAATGGAAACTATCCTGTTTTGAAGATAGAAACTAACTCTTCTAAGAATCTTCTAAAAACTAAAGACTTACTAAAATAATAAAGATGCACATCCTATCCTAAATAGCAACAAAATCCACAACCAAGACCCTAGCTGTCGACCAGCTCCCTTAAGGGTCTCACTTATTGACTTTTGACCCTAACTAAAAGACAAAAATATGTGTTATCGTCCAGCACTTTATTCCTCCTACAACCACCCCGAAATACCATTGGCTAAAAACGCCTTATTACATACAACAACAACAACAACAACAGCAACAACAACAAACAGCCTTATCCCAACTATTTGGAGTCGGCTAAATGCCTTACTACATAAAAAACCAAAATAATAAAAATCCTAAACTACCCATGACTTTTAGGCCTTATTACAAATAAAACCCAATATCCTAAAACCCTAAAATACCCCCAACTTGCATAGGATTTTGATCTTAGCCATTTTCTGAGGTGGAACATATAGTCTCTTAACATGGGTCGCATCATCTTCGTTCTGAGTTAGATCTATATATATATATATACACACAAATATGATGAAATATAATAAGTATATTAACTCATCCCTCTCCTATCACCTGGGTTTTAGGAGAGACGGTCAATTGCTTTATTTAAGATGGTATTAGAGCAGGTTTTAGGTTACGAGTTCAAGGCCCCCCCCCCCGGGCCTAGCACCTAGTTCCCCCACGTTAATTGTCTAGGAGTGTCCCTCCTGAGGGGGAGTGTCGAAATATAAGAAGTATATTAACTCATCCCTCTCCTATCACCTTAGGGTTTTAGGAGAAGACAGTTAATTGCTTTATTTAAGAATATATATGTATAAATGTACATATATACATATATATGTATATAATAAAAATGGCCACTCTGGGATATCTCTTGGCCATTAATCATAATTATTTTCTTACCTCTACTATTTTCTTCACTAAAAATTACACTATATATTTAGATCTAGTCTTTATCCACTTTATTTTACCTCTGGATCCTAAAGATCCTTCCAGAGTTTAAGCTTTGCAATTACCCCCTCTCTAGTCTTGTCAATTAAAAGCGTCATCTACAAATAACATATACCAGAGGACCTGGTTTTAATATCATATAAACTAGACGAAATAAGAATAAGATGAGCTTAATAGAGACTGAATTTTATTCCTTTGGCACTCAAAACAACACATTCATTGCTAAGCCAAAGACTTTAATTGTTTAAATTATAAAGACATATACAACATAATATAAAATATCTTCATGCTCAGGTTTCCTTGTGTTGTCTGAGCCCTTGACCAAGCTCAGTTTGAGAACTAAAATGCAAACCCAGTCCAGCTTTAAAGTCAGTTAATTCAGTCAGGTTCTGGTAAAACATGATCAGTATCACATACTCATTTGTGTCACTTAATATGCAGGGCATGCCCATGTTTAGACATTATGAATTTCATAGAAGCCAAGTCCAACTCTCCATTCAGTGTCTAACAACAAAAACACATGTGATTTTTTTATTTTTTATTTTTTTGAAAGATAAGGTAAGAATTTTATTACTACATATGTGTTTATTTATATACACTCATGTGTCTAATGGATATACGTGATAGATATAGACCTGCATGTAAACAAGCACAAAGTTAATGGAACTGTTCCAGAAATTATAAACTTCTTCCCTTTGATGCTCACCTTGAAAAGACCACCTTGAACTAGTGCAAAGAAAGCTCCAGACGTGATTACATTGGCTGCCTGATTTGGGCCCCCCATGCCACTGACCAGTGAAAACATGGCTCCAGAACCAAAAGCGGCCACCATGCTGCAAGAATAATCCTTAGTAATCAGATGACTATTAGAATAAGGCAAAAATTAAACTCATTCAACCCATATTTTAAATCAACGATAAATTCCAAATAAGCTGGGAACCCAGGATCTCTTGGCTTCTACATAAAGCACCATCCAATTGAGCTACAAGCCCAACTCCATAACACATGGTAATTCTCTAGTAGGTGAAAATTATTTCTACAAGATACTTATTTCTTTGGTAGGCATAATTTGAAGGTTTTAAACTACAAAGTTTTTCTTCTATAATCTTCAATTATTTAAGTTTCTGAATGATGGTGGAAGACAGACATAAAAGATGTATGTAGGTCAGGCTTGATTCTTCCCAACTGGTGTTGTTTATGCATGGGAAATGGGGAATCAGCCGGTCATACTTTCTTGCATTGTACTCGGGCTGCTCCTTTTGGGGATTATTTCATTGGAAAATTCGGGGTTGTTTGGGTGCAGCCATGCTCGATCAAGGAGTTACTCTCTTGCTGGCCGAAGCAAGTTCTCAATACTAGGAGGCCAACGATTTGTGTGGCTATTTGGGAGGAGCGCAATAGGAGAACTTTTGATGATGTCGAAAAATTCTTGATTGTATCCTTGAGATGATTTATGGCTGGCTTTTCTTGGTGCAGTCTAGGGAAGCCCCCCATTCAGATCTTGGATCTTCGAATGGGACTCGTTATTGTATTAGTTTTTTTGGGTTTGAGCTAGTTGTTGATTAGCTTGGTCTTTTTGCTTCGAGCATTTCTCATGCTGTATTGCTTTTGGCTTTTATAAAATACCTCAGCAGTTTCAAAAAAAAATGGATGATGTTTTCAAACTGCAGATCTGTATCCTTCCACACCATAGCTGTCATAGACTCCTAGTAGCATTAAGACTCTTCATGTCATGGGTAAATGTTTTTATTTTTAATTACCAATTTCTGTTCAGTATTCATTTCAATAACAAATCTTTTTTCTAAATTAATAAGTTTGTACAAGTGCAATAGCCTATTGGGCCTCCTGAGGCCACCTGGCACAATTCACATACATGACCAGGTTACATAAGGTAGAGACTCTTAGCTGGTATCTCAGATTCCAGGAATGTTTTAATGGAATGCCAATGATGGTTAAATTTATAGTTGAATGTTTATACCCCAACACTGACAAAATCTTTCTTCTGAAAGGACCTAACAGGAAAATTCTTAAGACTACAAGATAATGATCTTCAATATGATTCAACAGGCATTGATTCTACCTTCTTCAAGTTGAGGCTCCAGATTATACACACACACAAAACACAAAACAAAACAAAAACAAACAAACAAATTGAACAGTGGGACGTGTAGGCTTACCTAGTTTGGACATCCTCTTTCCCTCTAATCCTTTTCATGACACAAGATATACCAGCATTGACACCGGTCATGACTGCAAAGTTACGGGCTTGTACCAAGGGACCCCCACTAAGTGCCTGTAATTAAAGTAAGCTGTTAGGTTAATAAAAGTTCAATAATGACAATATTGATTTGGAGCTAAGGGATATAAGTAGCTTGTTAACATAATTTCGTTTTTTATTTGTAGGAAGAAAATCACATTCTTCTAACAAATATTATCATTTAGAAAACTCAAAATCCCGCGACTTCAAATGATACACGAAAATATGAAACGAAAACGAAATTAATCAAACCCTTCAATAGGATGGGGATGGAGAAAATGAAAGGAAATCCATACTCTGGAAACCAAAAGAGACATTTGAAGCAAACAAGTAAGGAGAAGGAAGAGTTGGAGGGACCTGCGCTTGCTGGAAGGAAGCCATGACTTGAGAGTTGAGACCAGCTTGAGGAGGAGGGGTGGGAAAAGTGGAAGAGACGTCGTTAGTGAGAGTGCCCATGAAGGCACCGATAGCTGCCCCTTGAGCAGCGCTGGTGGCGGTGACAACGGCGGCCTCCACGGGTAACGACTGCTTGGCCAGCCAGGCGCGGAACCCAACCTCCAAATCTTTAAAGCGTGCCTGCAGCTGCCCTATCGGATTAGGATCAGGCAATCGCTTCGACACCTCCACTGCGTTGTGTCTACCGTCCATGCTCCTTACAAGTATAGTTCCAAGAGAAGTTGTGCTCAGTAATCAGTGGTAGTAGTAGCGGTAGCAGAAAGTAGAGCAAAGACGAGAGGAAGGAAGAGGCGGAGGATTCCTGTTGTTGTTGATGATGCCGTTAAGTCGTAAGGCATGGCAATGAAAAAGACGAGGGAGGACAGTGACAAAATTATTTTGAGGCCTTTGTTCGAGTCCGTTTAGGGGTATATGGGTCATCAATCGGTTCCTGTGTTTCAATTTGGGAGCTTTGATTCACGGGTGCTGCTATTTACACCATACTGAAATTTTTTTTTCCTTTTATACCCCTTCCCCTCCGGCGGCAACCCACCCCCTTCCTCAGTCTCTCTCCCTCTCTTCCTCCCTCCCTCCATCCATCCATCTTCCGCACCACCTCTGTCTCTCTCTCCTCTTCCTCGTTCTCTCTCCCCTCTCCCTCCCTCCCTCTCTTTCGCTCTCCCTCTCTTCTTTTTTTCTTTTTTTTTTGGGCGACCTATTCGGACCACAAGCCTGAACAAAGGGGCCCTATTCTGACCTGCAAGTCCAAACGGAGGGACCCCGTTCGAGCCTATGGGTCCGAACATGTTGTTGGGAGAAAAAAGAAAAAGAGGGAGAGGGAGGGAGAGAGAGGAGGGGTGCGGGAGAGAGGAAGAGAGAAAGAGGAAGAGGGAGAAAGAGAGAGATAAGGAAGTGCGTGAGAGGGAGATAGAGGGGGTGCTGCAGCCGTCGGAGGAGGCGTTGCAGTTGCCGAAATAGTCATCGGAGGTGTTTTTAGGAGAGGGGTATAAAAGAAAAAAAAATGAGGGTGAGGGAGGTTAGAAATTTTAACGGTGCAACTAGCACTCCCTTTATTCACACATCCATTTTTTCTCACTTGTAAGCACACCTCCAAAATCTCTAAGCAACCCAGTCATTTCCAATTATACCGTTTTCTCCATTAAACCCCACCATGCTAAGTTTCCTAAGCACACCTCCATTTAAAAACTTCTCCCGGCCTCCAACAGTGTCAAAGTCTCCCTTCCTTCTTTCTTCCTTTCTCCAACCGTATTCCCTCTTTTCAACCGGTGTCATTGGCGACTAAATCATGCCTCCATGACGACAATTGAACCTACCATCGATCTCTAGGGCCGATGACGACAACATCCACCCGTCAAGTAAGAGGGTTATTTTTTATTTTTTATAAAGATCTTAAAAAATATTATTGTAACAAATTGTTTGGAAAATTTTAGTTCAAATAAGCATAAAAGTTAAGCATTATTGTTAAAATTTCAAGAAATCACGTTTTTTTTTTTAATTTTTGTTTTTCAGTATTTTAGATTTTTTTTTTTTTTTTTTGCAAATCGACGGTCTGTTCCAGGCCGAACGCCTTCAGGGTTGTTCGGCATCATAAAGCTGATATAGCCCTGAATTTTTTTTCTAATTTTTTAATTCATTAAATATTTTCAGAATATTTAATTGTTTTTTTAATTATATAGTTAAACTTTATTTAATGCCTCTATACACCAATTTTTTTTTATTTAATGTCTCTAGACACCATTCTAACATATGTTTCTTAGCATATAACAGATACGGAGGCAACTCCTTTGCAAGTGGCACTAACCGCATCCGAGCAACGACGTCGGGTTAAAGACCTCTCCCAAGTTCAAGGAGAGACATCTCGTGTGACTACCGAGCATTCTGTCACATACTCGGTAGTGGCTGAGAATATACCTGCTGTGGAGCCAGCGGTGGTGCCGCCGCCAATGACTCCCCATGTTCTTGGAGCTTCAAAGGACCTCACCCTGTTAGAGAGCTATTCCACACATGTCGCCACATTAATCTGGCAGCAGGGGGTATTTATTTGTGTATTTATGTATTTGTGTTATTTCATATGTGCGTATTGTGCTAACACTGTTTCTTTTTTTTCTTCTGCAAGAGCGTGACCCACTGAAGTGCATTAACCACGCAAACAAGATTAATGAGTGGCAGGTAGAGGTCCAAGGTGTCCAGAACTCCATGTTTATAAATTTGGTGCGACAGTCTGGTCTATACCCATTAGTCCATACATCATACCAATCCGACAACCGGTTAGTCATCTCAACCTTCGTTGAGCGTTGGTACCCTAAGACCAACACATTCCACATGCCATTTAAAAAACTGATGATCACGCTTGACAATGTCTACAATCTACTTGGGATTCCAGAGACAGGGACTCCCATTTAGGTTGGGCCAACCCGGTTATCTAGCAGAAAGGCTGAGACACTACTGACCAATACACTGGAGGTTACGATGGTAGAGGCACAGACGAAGTTGAATAGGGCATGAGGTCAAGCAGTGAGGATGGAGTGGTTGAGGCTTAGATTTTTTAGGGTTACTGATGCCTAGAGTGAGGCTGAGATTGCATATGTTGTTAGGGGTTATTTGTTATATATTTTGGGTTGTACGTTATTTGCAGACAAAATGTGTACATGGGTACCCATATGTTTTCTTGAGTTGCTATGAGACCTAGATAAGTACATATGCATGTGGTGTTCGAGCATTGACCTATATTTACCATCAGCTTGGGATTGCCAATCAGATTTAAGTCAAGCAGATGCAGATGACAGGTTATGTTATATTGCTCGATGGATGGATTTACGACCACTTTTGCACCTTAGAGCCACATCATAACATGGACTATCATGATGACCAGCCACGCATGCAATGTTGGAGGCCACACAATGAGAGAGGGTCCCTTGGGGACAATTTGACGGTTTTACAATAGACTATCAATGCAAGGGTGATCCATGAGGTATTGTTACTTGTTTTTATAACATTTTAATATGTTGTTGATGTATATCTTGGTACATGTTGATAGTATACAACACTTCTTACTATTTTAATAGTTACCTGACGTACTTTTTATCTGGTTTGTGCAGGTGAGATGGACAACATACACCTATTGTAGGGAACACCGTGCATTCTAAGACATTATGTACTTTCATGGGTGACTAAGGTGTCTGGATATCATGGAGCCCTACCATCTCATGAATGTACTACGATAGTTTGGATGGCACCAAGTCATCCCCCCCGCTCCCATAGCCCCTATTCAAGGTAGTTGGGATGCGTTCGCTGCCACATATCAATCGGTAAACACATGTTTATAACAGTTCTGGGAGGTGTAGGAGAGCCACGTGTTATCTGATATACATAGACCTGTGCTGACCGTCTACCCCTCTAAGTGTGCCACCAATTATATGGAGTGGTATTAGCCTATGTCCCATTTACAGGTGCAAAAAAAATCCACTATAGCTATCCAACGGTGCACCCCAACCATCGACGCAGGGTACCATGCACGTTGATACTTCCATCCAGGTATATTGTTTTTGCATGTTCATGTTAATTACATTTTTAATTGTTGAAAATGTATCCATCTAATACTTTTTGGTATGTTTTATTTCAGCGCAATGAGTGTTCACTATATATTATTCAATCTCTAATGGATAGCGGTATCGAGGAGACGCCGAGGGTTTGATTGGTCAATATGTTGCGTCATGTATGGTAGGTTTTATGATGCGGCATCGACACGGCATCCCTGAATCCCCATGCCCCATCTTCATCGGCTACACAACGTCCATTAGATCCCTGTGCTCCACAAGCACCACCTCCTCCTAATGATCCCCCCATGTTCAACAGCCCCTACTTCTAGGGCACCTATTACTCAAACTGGTTTCAGTGGCACGATATATACACGGAAGAAGTTATGTTGCGGGGGATGACCCCATCTATGGATGTTTACTATTTTTTGTATTGTACAAGGGATGACCCCTGGATACTTTGTACTCCATTTTATTTTGTACTCCATTATATGATCACATGTACTGAAACACCTTCTATGTAATGGACAGTCGTTTTCTTTATCTTAGTTCTATTACAAAATATCTTCTATTTATTCTGTTTTGATTGCAATTAATGGTCTTAAATAGGTGAAAGAATGAGAAAAAAATAATAAAATTTTCAACTTTATCAATTTATCAAAAAATTACATTAGTCACAGACAGTGTTATGTACATGATCCCAAAATAAGACTAGAAGGATACAACAGATATGCAACCAAACAAAAAACTACATTAGTCACTACTCAAATC
>JAOXJP010073289.1:0-15227 GCA_025762735.1 Platanus orientalis
GCTTATGAAGGTTGGCAAATTCAAGGTGCCTTTGTTGATGTGGAGATGTTGAAAAGTGGGGTTTGACTGGGTTTGATTTGGGCTTTTGGAGGTGTAGGGGTAAAATGGTAATTTGCTAGCTTTCAATGCTTCAATGTAGGAAGGCTTATAAAGGTTGGCAAATTCAAGATGATGATGATTTAGAGGGCTTTCATTGTGTTTGCAACCAGAATGTCCATTGAGAATGCCTACCGACTCAAAGTTCAGGAGTGTTTAGGTTTTGGTCATATCCTATGCTGTAATGAAACCATCTGACTCCAGTTATAGACCTGAGTCAAAATTTGGGTGCTGACAGCTACCAAAATGGAAATGGAAATATAAATAAAATATAACAGAAGTCTGCTTAAAAGCTTTATTTAGTGTTCTTTGTTCTGGCTTTTCATGGCCCTACAAGTTTGACTTCACCTGTAATGATGTTGATTTGTATGACTTGTCAGTGGCAGGACCTGCTTATTATCGTTCCATAGTGATCAATCTGGTATCCTGACGCATTATTGTAAAGAGCCTCTGAGCAACATCTTTTAATTTAACATTCTGGTTTCATTATCAATCCATCATTCTGACTTACTGTAAAGCTGTAGCATAAATCTTGGATTTCTACATATTTCCATTGACAATCATATTTCACTACAGAGAAACATCTGATCTAGCTGTTTGGTGATCTGCAAGATGGTTTACCTCTGGCATGGCAATATTGGCGGCATCCATGCTGGGCTTAACCATCATTTAATGGATCCCACTCTTAAGATTACCTAGTCAAAAACCCCTCATGATTGAAAGAATTGAAGCATCCCATCAATCAACTTTTCTGAATTGTTTACCATATTTTTTTACACTGAAAAAATATGTGAGATACCAGGTGTTAATGTCTTCAATTGGGCCAATTTTTGGTTGAGATCTCCCGTATGGTTACTCCTGTGGGTTCCATTGGCCCACAGCTGCATGTACTACTGTGTGATTGGTAAAGTGATGTAGGATGGGAGAGATGAAGCCCTTAGGGCTTCTAAAAGGCTAGGTCTTGATCTCAATGTTTTGCTGAGTATAAAACATATAAACAGAGGGAAAATGGGTCCTAAAGGCTGTGGGCAACAGGTCCATCAGCAGCCTAACAGGGCAATAGAAACAAACCTGGCAGAAATCTAAGGTGGGTTTAACAGAATTGAAGATCAGTGATGTAGGTTTAAATATAACAGTTTAATGTTCTTTGTAGTGGCTGGAATGGGCAATTGAATGATGGAAGCAGGGGCTGATAGAGTATGTGCTTCTCATTGAGACTTGCAATCAATAGGCTGGAGGCTTTTGTAGTTTGTAAGACTGACTTGTTTATATGGGATCATTAATGAAGGGCTGAGTTTAAGGTTATATGTAAGAACCAGGGACAGGAAGAGTGTTTAATCAGTCAGAGGTCTTGGAAAAAGTTTGGGTTAATGGGATTAAAATAACACTGCATATGTGAAGGATTATGGCAACCTGGATATTGGGCTAGGAGCTTGTTTGGCTGCATGGAAGTCTTTTCCCTTGTAAAGGATAGGTTTTTCCACATCCGTCTGTGGTAAACTTTAAGGTGGATTTGATGCTACTTTGGTTTGTCTCACCCGGAAAGGAGAAAAAAATTGCTGTGTTGAAAGTTAAGGTGGATTAGATACTAATTTGTTTGTTTCACCTCAAAAGAAGGCAGTCTCTGAGAGGGAGGAAGGGAGGGGGAGAGGAAGGGAGGTGACATACTGTGTGTCCATGGATTATCTAAATTTTTTATGCGTGGTAGTCCAAAACAAATTAGGGTGTGACCAAAACTGTCCAACCAGCTCACCTAATTGTTTGAGAGTTGAGCGATTTTTGGAAGTGATATTTCACAATTAGCTTTCCAAAAGAGTTGAAAGGGCGGCTTGGCCCAACGGTAAGGCTTACTGTTAGGGTCCCTGGTGGCGCGGGTTCAAGTCACGGAAACAGCCTCTCAAAAAATGGAGGTAAGGCTGCGTACATCTTGCCCTCCCCAGACCCCGCGTTAGCGGGAGCCTCGTGCATTGGGCCGCCCCAGTTTTGGATAATTTTAAAACATTGCATTGGTTTTTATTTGTTTATTACTTTGTAGACCCTGATTCTTTTTATGCATGTTGAAACTAACTCAAAAGCTATTTAAATTTGGACTTAAACTATGCAAGTAGGAATTTTGTTTATTTTTCTTATTTGTTCTAGCAATTTTATTCCTATCTCATGAGCACACATTCACTATCCTACATGCATGTTGTATCACATAGGCTTCCTGAAAAAATTCTGGACAGCAGAAAAAGGGGTTATTTTAATAGAGGTTTAATGCGTAATGGATGATTAGGTCAGCCATGTGATATGGGAGTATTAAGGAAGTGTTAGGTGTTGAAATAATGGAAGGAGAGGATGTAGGATGGTGTCCGGCTGGTATAGGAAATCATATGGAGTGATGGGATGAAGATGAGAGTGTATGGAGGTTTATCGATGAAGGTGGAGATGGATTGTTGACCGTAGACGACAACAACTTTAAGAAAATAGCTAGAATATATATATATATATATATATAAGATGAAAAAAAGTTGATAGGGATAAAGAGGGATAAATACCTTGAAGGAAAATCACCAATCCTTCACTTAAGAAATTACCAACTCAAGTTTCAAGTTATGCAAATTTAGAAGGAAAAAAAAACAGTTTCAGCCGTTAGGAGAAGATGAGAGCAATTTAGTTTCAAAATTTTATTAATAAATCATTAAAAATTTAGTACAAACCATGGAAACTGTTTTATAAGCCAAGACCCCTTCTAATTCAATCCTATCCATCAAACACAAAGTCATCCTCCCCCTCAAATCGTGTAGAGGAAATTTCTTATAAAACCCTATTTTGAAGTAGTTACAACTTTGTCCTATATAAAAAATTGAAATACCTAATAAGTCCTAAACTCTAAAAACTATCTATAAGCTGTAAACAAATGGTATAAAAACCATAAAACTGAATGAAAAACATAGAAGTAAATGTCTCTCATGTAATCACACACATGTGGTCCCACCATCAAGGGAGAGTAGGCCCCACGTGCCTCCAAAAATGACAATTTGCTCCCAAAATTCCAAATTTTCTCCAAATCAAAGCAAATCTCTTCTCTTTTGATGTTCCCCTTGTTGACCATCAATATCTTCATATGTGGACCCTACTAACCCCATGTGTAGGTCCCACCTTGGCCTTCATGTCTTCATCAGCTTTCTTTGTGAACACTTGGATATCCATCAGATCTCAAACCGAAACATTTGCAACTGAGATCAAGGTCACTGGAGTCTCATTCATCTCATGGAAAGGGGGTTGCTTCTCAAGTGATTCAATGATCTAAATTGTTGTTCTCGCATCAACGATTCTGGTATCAGTGGCCCCACTATCCCCACTAGTCAGCGCATAATAGAGTCCTCCTTTTGGCTGTATCTTGATCCTTCATAGGCGGAGGGAGCCTTCATTTTGACGTCGACCGATGGTATTTCTATAGAGGGGCCTTCAAATGTATCTTTCATACTCCGCATCAGACCGGAACTGCCATCCATCATTGGTAGGTGTTCCTCATCACCCCCCTAAATGTCCCCAAGGATTCACCAATTTTTGAAACCACCCTTCTTTTCAAGACCCATATAGGGTTTGAGAAAATTTCGTTGCTAGACAGATGCCAATACATATATTTGGACTCAACTTATTAGCTCTTGTTTTATAATTTTCATGTACAATAGCTCTTTTTAAGTTAATTCCCTTTATATTGATAAAATATTACTTATGAGATACATGTAATAATATATTTAATAAATTATTTGGGCATGTGGATGCTATGGGTTTGTCATGATCAATGCATGACACAGTCTTATTTGTCCAATTTGCATAGTCTTGGCTGAAACAGGATGGATGGCCTTGGTTTTTGAACTGGACCCCAAATTTTGAAGTTAAACATGAATTGTAGTAGTAGCACACTTTTTCTTCAGTTCAGTTTGTAGAATTCTCTATATCAAAGGTGTCCATTATCAACTCTCCTCTTAGTTCTCTTTGTGAAGGCCCTTTTCTTAATGAACGCTTCTAACTTAAGTCCAATTTGGTTTGGTCATAACAGTTCTTTCTTCACTGTATTTTATGTAATAACTAATTATCTATAGATATGATGGAGAACAAGCAGCTCTCATACCAAAATTGATGCAGTACAAAAACTCCAGAACTCCTAATAGCTCCAATGGGGATCCCACAAGGATGAAGTCAAGACTATGGACTATGTTTCACAGAGTAAACCCTTGGGTATGGGATTTCATGCTCAAAATCTGGGCTAAACAGCAACTACAGGGTTAGCATTTAGGCTTAAAACAGTGAGCATAACAAAGGGATTTTCAGGTGGTTTGCTAGGACCAGATATAAGAATTTAAATAGGGTGGTTACTTAGACATTTAATCAAACAAGTGGAGGGTGGTATGTTCAACAAGTGCTAACAACAAGTAATGAATTAAAGAGACAATAGGGTTTAAATATCAGTTATGGAACCAAGTTAACAGGGCTGGAACAGTGGGTATCAATGGGTATAACAGGGTGTAACAGAGTCTGGTTGTGAGGCAAATCTATGTGCTGGCAGCGGGTGGTTATTCTAGGTCAGGACAGACTTCAAACAATGGGTGGACGACAGAGTTTAAACAGGTTCTGTTATTGCTGATTTTAAGTGTAGCAGCAGGGGTACATTGGTCTAAACAGAAGCTGGAAAGGGATCAATTTCAGGTTCTGTCCAGGTGTTTACAGAGGTACTAACAAGGATGAATCAGTAGGTATTAAAGGATAATTCAGGGTTGTATTCTGGGCTAACAGAGACTGGGTTATGGGATTTCTGGAACACTAGTAAACCCCAATATGGTAGTACCGTAGGATGTAATATTGGATAAAAGGTCTTCAACCAGCAACTTTAAGCTCCACTTGACTTCAAAAACTTGTCTTCCATAAGTCCTCGTGCGCCTTCATGTGTGGGCCCCACCTAGTCTTCAATGTCCACATCAAGATAACTCCAAAAAAAAAAATCCAGAGATAGTAGGAGGGGAATGATCCCAAAAATACGCCTCAGATTTGATGTGACCCCTTACTGAATGACTAAAGTCCACCCTGCATCAAGGGTGGACACATCAATGCTGAAAAAGTGACTTATAATTTTTGGGGGCTGATTTTCACTTTTTGGAGCTGATGTGTCCACCCCTGATGTAGGGCGGACCTTGGTTGTTTATCAAGGGGTCATACCAAATCCTGAGGGAAAAAAATACATTGCACAATTGTCTATAGTCTGTGGATGTGGCAAGGTAGAGAAAATGGAAAATTTATAAAAGTTCTATAAAAAAAATTTTGATCAAAAGAAATTATTGAAAGAAAAAGAAAAAGGGAAGCTACAACCAGCAGAATGAGAGGTACCGCTTCTCAAACATTAAGAGAAAACCATAGCATCCCACCCAATCGGCATACTTAACCTCCTTAAAACATGGAAGATGAGTCACCCAGGAATAAGGGAGTGAGACGGCAGCTTGACAGGTTCTGTGGCTAGATCCTCAAAAATTTGAGCATTACGCTCTCTCCAAATAATCCAGCACACACTATAAGGTGTTGAAGTATATTAATTTGTGTATCTCCTAACACCTTAAGGTTTTGGGAGAGTTGGTTAATTAACTGTCAACATGGTATCAGAGCAGGTTTGGTCCCGGTGGAAGTGTTTTCCCAAATGTAGTGTGGTGCGCGTGTGTACGCGTTGTGTGAACTCCTGCCTAGCTCCTCAAGTGTGTTCCTAGGAGAGTGTTCCTCCTGAGGGGGGTGTTGAAGTAAATTAATTTGTGTATCTCCTAAATACCTTAAGGTTTGAGGAGAGTTGGTTAATTAACTGTCAACAAGAAGGAACACCCAACCAAAGCAGTTTACCTCTACCCGAAAGATCTCCCACACTCTCTTGACTCCACACATCAATCATCATCTTATCGAGGGAGACGTAACCGAAGATCTCTGAAAGCAATAAAGAAAGGAGGACCACACCATCTGGGCTATAGCACAAAGGAGCAATTGGTAAAGCAAAACGGTAACTGTTAACACATATTCTCCCAAACTACAAGAAACTACCCAACAATAAAGGAAACAATACCGGACTACCTTAGTGGATCGAAATGTAATGAAGCATATCTAGGAGGAAATCCAAAAATTTCACTGAACAGGGAGTAAACTCATTGGTTTTTTTGTTCTTTTAGAATGCTGGTTCTCACAAGCAAAGAAAATCCTTTATTTCTAAAACAACAGAAGATTCATATGAGCTGCTTGGTATATTTCTAATTACATGGTCAGCATGCCTTCCAAGAACTCATTGAGTCAAGACCATTGGTTCCAAAAGCCAGATGTCAGCATAAAACCTAGCAGATTTCCAGCCAAGTACTTTGAAGGTTTATGGTCCATACTAGGTTACTTATTGCTTAGTTCAGCAAACAAGTTGATGTATGGTAAAACATGCAAACTGACTGCTAACCAGTTAACTATAATCAAGACAATTACTTCTTACAAGTTACAAAATGCTGACTCTGGCCAAGTCAACAGATACATCAGCTGAACTGTGATCTGCTTAATTGTATTAAGTTTGCTTGCGTAAGCTAAGAATATCAGTTATAAGGATAAATTTGGTAATGACTTCCTAGCCAAAAGAAGTTATTGTTATCCACTTCTAAGTTTTGCGATTGTCAATATTTTTCTAGGAATTGAAACACACTTAATTTACTGAATTTCAAACTTCTTACGTAATTGGATTTAGAGTTTCAACTTTGGACATCAATTACTAAAGCATGATTGTAATGTGTTACAGGTGGGAGGATGGACCCAGCAGTATGAGGGTCTCACCTTTGTAACAGTGAGGGGAGCAGGTCATGAGGTCCCTTTACATAGACCAAAACTAGCTTTGTCACTCATCAAGGCATTTTTGTCAGGAAGCCAAATGCCAACTCTACCTGAGTACAGTGATTCTTGAACTGTATGATTGAACCTGTGTAATTATGGGATATCAGAGTGGTGGGGCCGATTAGGAGTGTTTGAATTGAGCTACTTGTGATATATGATGCTCTAAGTGATATGCAAACCAAGACTTGAATAAATGGTAAAACTAGGATTTGTTTTTCATCATCGATCCAGCCTGGGTTTCAAGTCTGTCTTCTTTGTGCTAAATGTGATTGTTTTTATTTTAAACTACTAAGCTGAAAATGAGAAAATAAGTTTTTATGTATAAGTGGTCAAAGACTTTCCAAGTTTGGATAGCTAAGTAGTGTTTTCCTATTGTTTAATAATGAAACAGGAAAAAGCATCATGAGGATATTATAGAAAGTTCATTGGGCATGTATAATTACTAAAACCCCATCCATTACCCAGTTTACTGAACAAAAGAACCTCCTAATAAGGGGGCAATATAGAAATCCCTATTGATAAAGCAAGCGATGATCTAGGCTTGTTTAGATGTCCCTTGTATCTTACAAATGAAAGAACATATTATCTGAAGTTTTTTTTTTTTTTATTAAGTTTATAATCACAATATTTCATAAAATGGAAGACTATAATTCACCATTAGAAAAAAAGGAAAATACCTCTTAGAAGAATCTTCCCATAGTAGGTGATATTAAGTAGAAAACACACTCCTTCCTCTCTTAGATGCAGACTAGGTTAATGGCCTCCCCCACCCTTCAAGGATTTCCAAACAAAGTAGGAAAGAGGGGTGTAGCCAACAGGGCTCTAAAACTAATAGCAGTAAAAATTACATCAACTCTTGATGATGTTTCCCATTTAATTCTATTAAAATCTATTATCCTTTAGGTTTTCTTTGATTAAAAAGTAACCATGAAAGTTCACTAATTTCAATCATGTTCATAAACATATTGCAAGTGAATCCCAAGATAACAAGATTTAACAAAAAGATTATTTTCTTAAGAATAAATGTTTTGGTCCCTTCAGTATACAATATCCCTTAATAGAGCCATTGGGGACAAAATTCTCATTTCAACACTTAGCTAATCATAACCCATGAGGACCTTATACAATCCAATTAGACCACTGAAATTATTATCCAAAAAATATTTTTAAGAATAAATATTTACCTTAAACTTTTATGTTTGAAACTCGTTTGATAAACTCCTTATCAAGCAATGGTCAGATCTGAAATTTTAATCCTAATCAAGTTGTAAAATCTAAATTGAATGAAATTTGTGGTTCATGATAGTGGATTCCTTGTTGGGCATTCATACCCTCATTGTGCAATTACAACTTAATCTCTACTACTAGGGACAGTTACACAAATATTGTTTCACCATTCAATTCTATCTAGGGTCATACCTACCATTTAATCACATGCTACCATGTCTCTCCTCACTATTTTAACCCAACTTAAGTCTGGCATTTCTCTTGTTCTTTAGCACCTTCTTTCTCCTTCTCATTGCCATACTCATTGGTCTTTGTTGCACATGACCAAACCATTTTTGTACACTTTCACCCATCTTAACACCTATTGATGCTACATTAAGATTTCATGAATGGAATTGATGTAAGAGCATCTAGGATCATCAAGAAGAAATTAGTGGATAATTAAGTGCGATCTACCTAGATTTCTATTTTTTTAGGTTACATTTTTTACTTATGTGGTTTATAACCCCATAACTTACTTGCAATCCAAATTTTCAAATGTTGAAATTTACCTGTTTGGCTAACTTTTGGTATTATAAAAAAGATTATTTAATTACCTTTCAAACTAGACCAAGATTTTGCAAATCCAATGTGATTTAGAAGTTATGACCGAATTACTTAAGTGGTATCAATATGTGAAGGGAATAATGGCAAACAAGTATTGCATGATGTTTCTTAATGTTGTCTTTACACACACATGGACGATGATATGGCATAGATAAAATATAAAGACAGAGGTTGAGACAAGGAAGATGGTTTTAATGGAAATGCTTCGTAAGAAGACAGAAAGATGGTTCCTCAGGAGACCTTTAAAATTTTTAACCGATTGAAGCCCCTATGCATCATTTTATTCAATATTGTTTCATAGTTTTTGGAAATTTTCTCTAATATCTCTGAGTTAAAAAGAAGCCTTGGGTTTCAGGCCATGAGTCACTTGATAAAATAATTGTGTTTATGAAATTGGATTTGTTTCATGATGCAATGATGCAATTAATGCACTAAAAGTGTTTGTTTCATTTTTGTAACAACGTTCATAAAGAGATAGAAGTCCCATCAAAGACAAATTGAATAAACTTTGTCCTTTCAACATGACTATAAAGAATAGATGATGTTTCTGTGGTTGTTGCTGTTTTGGAGAAGATAGACGTTTTTGGTACATGCTTTTCCTGATGTATTAGGATGACATCCGGGGGCTGAGTATCCGTACCTAAAAGTGACTTTCACTTTTTGGGGGGTGCTTATCACTTTTCAGCACTGACGTGTCCACCTCCTAATGCCATCCTAATACATCAGGAAAAGCAGATTTCCGCATATAATCTTTTCCGGACTAAGGGATATCATGGTTTCTAGCCTTTATTCATCGATTTATCATCCTTGTGGGACACCCAATGGGACTAAATTTTTCTGTGTCTTTTGTCTGGACTGACCTTAATAAAGTAATGTGGTCCAATTGGTTTGAGAAATGGACGGGTTTGGATCATCTAATTGATATCTTTTAGACTGGAATCCCTATACTGGTCCTTGATTGTGATGCCAATGTCCAGCACTGCATTTCATGTGGAGAAGAGCATGTACATAACAATGTCATTAAGCTTGAAATTCAATATTAAAAAAAAAACCAATAATAACAGCGACGGAAAAAAATACAACGATCGTACTAGTGCCGACACTTATGACACAACACAGCACAGCACAACACGACATGCTTAGGCATGCGCTTGCATATTTTTCTTTACAATTCTTATCACATCTTCCTTTTTTTAGCTTTTCGATACTTTAAAATAATTTTTTATTTATTATATCTTATATTAAAATGTCCTCGTAATGGGATTTTGAGTTTGACGTGTTTGGACACCCGGACATTCAGCACCGTGCCACATGGCAAGGTAACACTGGTTGTAACAATTTGTTTCCATATTAAACTTGGGCCAAGGAAGGTAATGGAAGAGGAGCCATGATGTAGTCCTCCTAGGAGGATAGCCATGCTTGTTCTCCTTAGATCAAAATCGATGGATTGAAGAGAATCCACATAAAGATTGTTGCTCTCGTGTATTCATTAAAAGAAGAAGAAAAAGGAGGAGGAGGAAAGCCAATGCGCCTGTGCTTGGGTGGCTGAGGCATATGTCTTCCCTATGGAAGACCCAGGGTTGAATCCCTTGATGGGGGCTTGAGCAGTTCGCTCTAGTGTTGCCTGCTCGAGTTCTCACCGATAGAGGCCAGTCCCGTCTTGTACATTATAAAAAAAAGAAGAAACAAAGGAAAATAAGGAGAGAAAGAGCATTGCTCTTGTGCATTGAGTTAATTGATTGAATGATTCTCATACAAGATCAGTGCATCCTACCAATCCTCGTGACAAAAGTTTTAGACTACCCTACAACACCAGGGCTTATGAACGTATAAGCCAATTGAATCTCATCAGAGAATGGTAAGACCACAAAATAGTGTAACAGGTACCTGTGGGCCTTTCTTAGGCTACGGGCCATAAAACCTTTGAAAATTGAAATCTTTGGTGGCCCAATGCTCAAGATTCTCAAACAACTTTGTAGGAGTAAACATGAACCATAAACAAACCTGTGAAGTATATTTATTATGGCATAGTACTTTATGTAGCATGTCACTTTCTTGGAGAAACAAGGAGAGAGTTTGTCCACCTGTTCAATGATTTGCAATTTTGCAAGGATGAATGGTTGAAATTATCAAGGGATCAGATTTTTTGAGCTGGGATACTGCATCCTTCGTGGGTATACACCATTGGAATGTTCTATCTTGAAATTTGCACTTGGAACCTAGAGGATGTACACATTAAGATGACGAAAGTGGTGATGTAATTTATTGGTTTCAAATGATTTTATCAATTTGTTTTAAAATTTACTTTTATTTTTTTAATATTTTAAATTTTATTTTTTATTGAAAACAAATCTTCTATCAGGATGGTGTCTAAGACACCATGAGACAAGAAGAAAATAGACAAAATAGACGGGAATTTGAAATTTCATCCAATCCCGTCATTCCAAAACACCATCCTTGACAACAGTCTGGACAGAACATTTGCTTCCTTTTGTTATTAAATTTTGTTTTCCTCTAGCTAGTGCATGTAAGGCTATAGGAAAAGTTAAGTCACACGTTGCATGGGAAAGCAAATATTCTTGTCAAAGAAGTTGGAGTGGTGAATAATTAATACGCATCCATGTGCGTGGTGCTGTGTCAAACCATTACGCGTGAGAGTCGAAGATCTCTAACCTTATCTTTTTTTTCCATATACTAAGTGGTTTTTGTGACTGTTCGAAGTTGTTATGTTAGGTTGGTTAAGGGTTTAGGGTTTAACATAAAAGATCTCACAATAACAAGTACAATAATTGGCAAGAAGATGCATCATAGGGTGGCAATTTGTGTTGGTGGGTCGTGTTTTGTGTCGTGTTGAGATAAGGGTATATGACTATATATGGGTTAACCCAGTCCATTTATTAACCCGATCCATTTATTAATGATGTCAAAACAAGTTAATCCTTTTTAACCTAAAACACGTTTATAGTCAAGTCTGATCCATCTATTTCATGTTTAGTTTGTTGAAAAAATTTAAGGATTGGACTACAGGGATCATCTCAATTCGAAGGCATCATGGTATGGATATCACTATCTTCAAGGCGTTAATCATCCCCTATTGGTGTAGCACGGTTTAGGATATAATCGAGTCCATAGCATATATTTGTATCTTATTTGTACTTGCTTAGTACAAATAATACCATTTTTTTACTTTATTCAAAGATAAAAAATATATATATACTGAAAAAATTACAGAATTTCTTTCTCTAATAAATGACAACCCACAAGACACTTTTTTTTTCTTTTCTTTTCTTTTTGTAAAAAAGTTCACACAAAAAACCACTTTATATAATAATAGATTGTTGTTGGATAGCATTTGCTTGAGTAAACACTGCCATTTAAAGCATAAATGCAATCATTCGTACCTTTTAAATGTTAACTCATTAAAATAATATTTTGTAACAACTTTACTTTAACGCATCATGTAACATATAATATATTTTTAAATGTCATTGACTTCCATCAGTTGCAAAGTATAAAGGTTTTGAATCTTTTAACGTAGGTAACCACTATCTCATTAAAATATGTAAAAATGATTATATTATTATTTTGAAATTATAAAATAATATTAATAATTCTCTCCAATTTTAAAATAATAAAAACTAATCTAGGATTTAAGAATTGTGTATATAATGAATGTGTATAATGATCTGAACCTCCACTTGTCTTTAAATTCTCCTGTATTTTGAACATATATATAATAAATTATGTCTTGAATTACATATGTATAATATACTAAAATTTAACTATAAATTCACAATCTTATTGGTGTTCCTCATGGCTTACTCATTGCGGTTAGGTGTAAATATCATGTTTATTAGTATTCTAGAGGCAACCCAAATTTCATAAGGAGTGATACCACTCCCACACTGATATCACTTATCTGATGTATTATTGTAAATTGACCTTTAATCTTAAATATCTATAAATTCATTAATAGTCTTATTGATTCAACCTCCACAATATTGCAGTCTCGATTTTTTTTCTTCACTAAATTTGTCACAAAAATAGACAAGATGAACTACCCTTTATCTTTTATTACTTAGTATTTTCTCATATTACTTAATAATTTGTTATACCATTAAACCATTATGGTTGAGTTCCAGTCATAATTTTTCTATGGGTTTTAACTACATTCTTTTTGACGTTTTAGCTAGTATCTCCTTTATAAGGCTTTTTTTTTTTAAAGGATCAATTAAGTTTTTCTTTGAATGATTTAGGGTTATTATACCATCCCTAATTAGTTATTTCAAAACGTTATGTTTCCGACGAATGTGTTTAGATTTCTCATTATAAGTCATGCTATGTGCCTTATAAATTCTGGCTTGATTTCACAATACATAATGATTGTGGAAATTAGCTTGGACCATATATAGTGGCACGTCTACTAAAAGATTCATTAGTCATTCTGTTTCTTCTCCAACTAAGGTTAAAGTTATGAATTCAGATTCTATAATTGAGTGTGAAATATAAAATTATTTATTGGATTTTCATGACACAACAATACCACCTAATATAAATATCCACCCACTTGTGAACCTTGATTCATCAAAGTTGGCAATCTCATTTGCATCACTATAACCCTCAAGTACAACGAAATACTCTTTATAATGGAGTCCATAATGCATAGTATTTTTAAGATATTTTAATATTTTGTATACAACATTCCAATGATCATGTCCATGGTTACTTGTAAATCTACTTAACATTCCAATACCAAAATATATATCTGGTCTAGTACAATGCATCAAATACATTAAACTGCCTACTAGACTAGCATATTTTAATTGAGATACTGGTTCTCCCATATTTTTCTTTAAGTGAATATTAGGATCATAAAGAATACAAATAGATTTACATCTAAATAATCAAAATCTTTAAGTAATTTCTCAACATAATGTGATTGGGATATAAATATTTCATTTGGTTTTCTTATTAATTTTATTCTAAGTATAGTGTCTGTTTTACCTATATCTTTCGTATTAAACATAAAAAATAAAAATTATTTTATTTCTACACAATCTAAATTTGATCCAAATATAAACATATCATCCATATATAAATAAATTGTAACACAAATATTATTATCACATTTTCTATAAATTCATTTATCTTACATGTTAATTTTAAACCCAATAGATAAAATATCTTCATTAACTTTCTCGTGTCATTTCTTAGGGGTTTGTTTAAGTCTATATAATGACTTAACTAATTTACAAACTTTGTTTTCTCATACTTTCATTATAAACCTATCGAATTGATTCATATATATTTTCTCTTCAAGTTCACCATTTAAGAATGTTGTTTTAAAATCCATTTGATGAATTACTAACTTATAAATAAATGTTAATGTTATTAATATTTTAATAGAGGTTATCCTTATTACTGGAGCATATATATCAAAGTAATCAATTTCAAATTTTCATTTAAATCCCTTTGCTGCAAATCTTGTTTTAAATTTATTAATGGTTTAATTGGATTTTAATTTCTTTTTAAAAATCCATTTGTAACCAATAGTTTTAGCTTCATGTGGTAATTCTACTAATTTTCAAGTATTATTTTGACATTATTAAATCAATTTTACCATCGATAGATTTTTACCAAAATGTTGAATCTAGTGATTATAGCTTCATTACAAGTTATAGGATCATTTTCAATAAAAAAATGTATAACAATCAAGGACTATTTTTTTTTTTTTGCTAAAAAAGGCCTAAGTTAGTTTCTCTTCTAGCTTTTTTACTTCTTTTAAACACAAATTCTTTATCATTATTTGTCTCAACACTCTTGCTAAAGTTTGATTTTTCATATTCTTTTATTTAATCTCTATATCCACTAATTTTAATATTTTTAAAGAAATCTACATCTCTAAAAATTATGATAACACCGGCATTAATATCTAAAATCTATAGGCTCTTCATTTCCCCATACCCTAAGAATGCACAATGAATTGTTTTAGGTCCCAATTTAGGTTGATTGGGATTTAAATTTTTTACTTTTGCATAATATTTTCAAATTATTAAATAACTAATAATTGGTTTTTTATTTTTTCCATGATTCATAGGGTGTAATATTAATATTCTTTTGAAGTATCCTATTAAGTATATAGCATGCCGTATGTAGTGCTTCACCCTATAAATTTTGTGATAATCCATAATTTATTAAGATGGAATTTATCATATTTAATAAGGTTCTATTTTTACGTTCAGCCACTCCATTTTGTTGTGGAGATTGCACCCATGTCTTAAATTATCCCATTTTTTTATAAAATTTTAAAAATATATTAGAATTATACTCTTCTTCTCGATTACTTCTTATAACTTTAATTTTTTTATTTAATTGATTTCAATTTCAGCTTTATAAATTTTAAATTTCTATAATAC